>VUQK01015179.1:0-17173 GCA_015106715.1 Bujurquina vittata
TGCAGTGTTTCAACATCTGTTTGTGAGGGGGGGGGGGTGTTTGTGTCTGCTGTATCTGGCAGAAGCCCGGACAGTTCCAGCCGGTGGATCATCGGATCGTCGCACAGCTGAACCTCCTCCGGAGAAGGTCTTTCTGTGGTCGCCGGTTAGCATCATGTCGGGCGTTGCGGATACTAAATTGTACGACATCCTCGGAGTTTCACCCTCTGCATCTGAAAATGAACTTAAAAAGGTATGTACCTGCTACAGCGAAATTCATGTATTGGAGTTGGAATCAAATAAAAACAGGAAGAGAGGTCACCAGAGCAAATGTGGCCTAGAAACAAGCTAATGGATGCTGAGCTAACTTAGCTTGTAAAATGAACTGGATTGCTTTGGGATACAGCTCGGCACTTTTAAAGATTATTCAAGCTACACATTGGCTTTGGCTAAATACTTGTTTTAAAAAAAATACTCGATAAGGATGGAGCTAGTCTCCCTGAAAACCGTGATACATTGCTGAACAGGAGCGTGATAGCTTGCTGGCTACTAATGCTAATTCCAGCAACTAGTCGCCACCAACTCAGTAACGAAACAACGCCGGCTAAACTTAGTGCAATATTTGATAACACTTATACGTATTGATGTGAGGTAAAGCCATAAACCTGTGTGATAGTTACAGGTCAAAGTTAATTTCACAATGTGTGTACATTAGCCAACAAACATCCGTTATGCCCTTTAAAATCCATTCAAACATCAGTCAGCTGATAATTGCTCATTTTTGACAACTGCTGCGTTCCATGCAAAACACCACCTAACACAGCTTGTGCTGCATGGGTTTCATCTCATTTCAGAATCAAAATATAAAGCTTTTATTGACGTTTTGGGGGGACTGAACGATAGCGATTACTTGCTGGCAAGGCAGACGCTGCAGCTATTTGGAAGGAGTGTTGTTGAGTGTCTGAGATGTCACAGGCACCCGTGCTCTTGCCTATGTCCTAATGTGTTTGACAGCAAGCTAGTGAGGACAGGCTCACTTGAGTGATTTACTACAGGCGCCCTGATCCCAGGTCTGTCTTCACGCTGATTATTTTGTTTTTTTTACAGGCCTACCGCAAATTGGCCAAAGAGTACCATCCTGACAAGAATCCCGAGGCTGGAGATAAGGTATGATGCACTAAAACACATCAGTACTGTTGGCAACAGCACCAAAGGATGCTCAGCTGATCAACAATTGGGGATCCAGAAATGATGTCTTCATTTATTATAATCACACAGTCCAACTCTTTGAGTATTGATGCTAGATGCAGATCAGAGTACAAAAAGTGACACAGGGTTTTCACTAGAGAAAACACTTTTCTTTTTGATGTTTACTGCTCTATGACGTAAATCTACGGATTTGAAACAATCAAGCCTCTTTGAGGTTCTTTGTGAAAGGGAATTGTTGTGGTGTGCTGAATTTTTTGGACTCATGCATCATTTCAACCTGTCTGATTGTTCTTCATTCATTTTCCAGTTTAAAGAGATAAGTTTTGCATATGAGGTATTGACAAACCCAGAGAAAAAGGAACTTTATGATCGCTATGGAGAGCAAGGGCTACGGGAGGGAGGAGGAGGAGGGCCTGGCATGGAAGATATCTTCTCTCACATTTTTGGTGGAGGACTGTTTGGGTTCATGGGGGGACAAGGAAGAGGACGTAATGGAGGCAGGAGGAGAGGAGATGATATGGTACACCCTCTGAAGTAAGTGCTGTTCTTTGACACGTGCTTCAGTGGGTGATGCATATGTAATGCACTATGTGTTCTTAACAACTTGTGTTGTTACAGGGTTTCTCTTGAAGACTTGTACAATGGAAAAACCACAAAACTGCAGCTCAGTAAGAATGTGCTGTGTAGTACCTGTAATGGGTGAGTTTATTTTTTATGGTTTCCCTTTTCGTAATAAAATTATAATGATTTGTAGTTTTAAAGATTTCTGATGAATGTTTTGCAGTTTCTCTAAATAGATAACAATACTGATATTTTACTGTTTGCTTCTAGTCAGGGTGGCAAGGCAGGAGCAGTGCAGAAGTGCGTGGCATGCAGAGGACGAGGCATGAGAATCATGATTAGACAGCTGGCTCCAGGAATGGTTCAGCAGATGCAGTCAGTGTGCACAGACTGCAATGGGGAGGGTAATCCATCCCTACACACCTGCAAACTGACATTAAATACACGGGTAATGTACAGACACCAGCAAAACGGCTCTCCTCTAATATGTGTGTTTGGTTGTCCAGGTGAAGTAATAAATGAGAAGGACCGCTGCAGAAAGTGTGAGGGTCATAAAGTGTGCAAGGAGACTAAGCTTCTGGAAGTTCACGTGGACAAGGGAATGAGACACGGACAGAAGATCACATTTGCTGGAGAAGCTGACCAAGCACCAGGCATGGAACCAGGAGATATAGTTCTGGTGCTGCAAGAGAAAGAACATGAGGTATGCCAAAACAGATGGCTCCTCTTACTAATTGAAAAGCTGTTTTAATAATAGAATATCTTGCCTAAGAAAGAGTCTACATTTATGTGAGAGACAAACCTAAGCAACAAACATGGAATTTCAATCTGAAACAGGAATTTCGTCGTGATGGCAGTGATCTTCACATGGTCCATCGTATCGGCTTGGTTGAGGCTCTCTGCGGCTTCCTGTTTACAGTCACACACCTGGATGGACGTCAGTTGCTTGTCAAATACCCAGCTGGAAAGGTCATTGAGCCAGGTAAACATCTTCCTTCCACTTTGTTATTTTCTCTTTCATAACAGTTGGAGAAGATTTATTAGATGAACACTTCTGGTTGGATTCCTTCAAGTGTTTGTGCCAGCATTTATTTTTAGGACAGCATGTTTGGGGAAGAAAAAAAGTTTTTAGAAAGCAAATCCACACAAAAACTAGTGAGGGTGTAGGCTGATAAACTTAAACATGATGTAACTGTGGAAATGTTGGTTGTGTAATACCATATAACAGTAAGGAATCAACATCTACTGTGAACCAAAATGTACAATTTTTGAGCTGGCACACTGATTTATTGTTGTGGCTGTTTTGTAAGTTGCTGTTCATAGTTTTAACAACTCACCTTATTGTTGTAAAAGTTCCTGGTTTCGCTGTCAGCTTAATCTCTCTCTTCGTATATGTTTTAATACACATGTAACCGTGATGATGCTCAAGATGATGTCAGTGGATGATGTCACTGTGGGTACATCCTTCTTATATACCGGTACTAGTCTGTTGGAGAACTCAGAGCTCACACTGTTGCATATGATTGCTACATCTGTGTGTCTTTTCTCCTTTGTGTGTTTTTGGTAGGCTGCATTCGAGTGGTGAAAGGAGAGGGAATGCCGCAGTACAGAAATCCATTTGAGAAGGGAGATCTTTACATCAAGTTTGATGTCCAGTTCCCTGAAAACAACTGGATTAACCCTGAAAAACTGAATGTGAGTTGTGGTAGGCAGTGGGAAAAAAAATCCAGATTTAAGCTGAGTGATTGTGATGTCTTGGTGGATTTTTGTCCTCTTTCAGGAACTTGAGTGCTTGCTGCCTGCTCGTGCTGAGACTCCCGTCATCGCAGCAGATGCAGAGGAGGTTGACTTAACAGATTTTGACAGGAGTCAAGGTTCAGGAAGCGGAGCCAGAAGAGAGGCCTACAATGACAGTTCTGATGAGGAAGGGGGCCATCATGGCCCAGGAGTGCAGTGCGCACATCAATAGAAAGACTACAGACTTGCACACACATAGAAGTGTAAAAACACAAACATCCCTTAAGTCCCATCGCTAACACCATTCAAGATTTGCTGCACATGCATTTTTCTCCTTTCATGAGTCACATGAAAAAGAAAAAAAATAATTACACACAAATCACCCCCACCCCCCAGCTCCATGGTGCCCATAAAGTCAGAGATCCTGGATATGTAATGACCGTATTGTTTATGAACAGTAGTGCTCTTCAAAGCCAGCAGCAAGAAGGTGGTCCCATTTTCAGAGCTTTACTGCGTGAACTTGACTTGGATCCCTTTGTTTTAATCCTAAATGTTTACCCTTCACTATGGGAAAGAATAGTCTAATGTATTGAATGCAATTTTCTTTTCTTTTTTTGACTGTCTTGTCAAAGATGTAGTTTAAAT
The DNA here is from genome assembly GCA_015106715.1 of Bujurquina vittata. Lineage (NCBI taxonomy): Eukaryota > Metazoa > Chordata > Actinopteri > Cichliformes > Cichlidae > Bujurquina > Bujurquina vittata. The sequence continues at coordinate 4,132 of VUQK01015179.1, forward strand.
TCAGTTACACACAAGTGCATGCTGCTGTTTGCTTAAGAGCTTGACTATGTAGATCTGGGGTTCAGACTCTACAGAAAAATCTGCCGCCACAACCATTTAAATTTCAGTGCGCCACCGCTATCAAAGTGCCCTGCTCCCATTAGTGCTAACCTGATTATATCTTAAAAGGAGACCCTGGCATATTTTGAAAATGGGATTTGCTTGTTCTGTTCAGTTCCTAGCTGCCACACACATTAAAGGCCTGACTAAAGCACCTGCCTGTCAGGTACATTTTTTTTTTTTTAAGTCGGAAATGTAAGCTGTTTGTGTCCATTTTGGTGTGAATGATAAACCCCTTTTCAGACATGGCAGAAATAAAATTGCTGGCTACACTAAAGTGGTGAAACTCTATCATATAGACTTGGAGCCGACTTTGTTAATTTCATTAATTCTGACCTAGCCTTGACTGTGACAGAGTAAATTTTTAAATGTTTAGATCTCTCCATCAGTGTAACATGGGGCTGTGTGTGTGTGTTGCATGGTGCTGCTGAGAGAACTATACCATGCCTGTAACACATGCACCCTGGGCCAGAAATTTCTCTTATGGATTAGGAGTAGCAAAACTGACAAAATCAAGTTGTTGAGGAAAAATTTCATTTTATAGTTAATATAGTTTCTCTGTTGACCTAAACAAGTCACACGGATGCATGAGTGACACACACGTTCAGTCTCGTCATTCCTGAAGAGTGAAGATCATCGTTAAGATGTCAAGCTGACATTTTTGGTCAGATTAATAGAATTGATTGCATGTCTGAAGGGGGTTTAGTGTGTTTGAGACCTCTGAACTTAAAGTTTTGTGTTCATTTGAGTTGAGGTCACACTTGTATACTTGTATGCGTGTAATGCAGTGGCTCAGTGGGAGCTGCTGTTGAATGTTATGGCTTATTAGGGTGGTAGGTATCCCTGCTTTGTAATGGACCGCAGTGTGAATGGATATTATATAAATTTAGGGATGGGGGGGGGAAAAGAATGTTATTTTCTGAGAATCTCCCCCACATGGATAGTCATTTTTCTTCTACTCACCAGGACTGAGAAGTCCTGGCTTGCAGGAAAACCACTGAGCCTGCACTAAACCAAACCCTCTATATTATACATATCTCCTTATTGTAGAGTTGTTAGCCAAACCTATGTCCCTTAACATGTTATAAGACTCCCATCCCCATATACCTGTAAATAAATACAGTCCTATTCCACAGGTGCATTCAGAGTCTACAGCAGTGTTTTTCTTTAGCCACAACTTTTTCTTACGTAAGCAAGTAATGCTAATGTTATGTTCAGATGAAGAGAAGTTAATGGAACCACTGTAGACTGTCATCATGCACCTCCGTGACTCATTGTGTATTTAATTTAGGCCACGGTATAATGTGTACACAATTTAAGGAGGGTCATTGGTAAATTACATTATTGTTGCTTATGGTTGTCGAGATTATAATTAAACTGTACAATAAATGACCGCAAATTCATTGATCAGTTCTGTTTTTATATGTACATCCTGTACTGACTTCTGAACATTCTGTATAATATGCTTTGTTGTAACCACAAACAAAAAAGAAACACCACCACTGATCTAAAATATCCATCATTAAAACTAAACACATTTGACGATTGGTGCCTCAATCTATTTTAAATGAGAAGGAAATTATATATTTGGTGGTATTTTTGTGATTTTTCTTTTTTTGCAGCCAGACAAGAATATGAGTAGTAGTGGCTCAGTCCTCTCCATCCTCCGTCTCTCTGGTCTGGAGGGCAACTGGACCCAGGAGCTCTTTAAATCCTGTGGTATTTCTGAAGGATTAAAACATGGTGTTGAAATAAATGCTGTCAACATTAATTTGGTGAGAGTCTAGAGTGACGTACCTGTCTCTTTTAGACTGCATGACATAAGAACGCTCTCTTCTGAATTGCTCCAGTCGTTCTTTTACAACAGTCTTCTGCTGGTTCCTGTCTTCCTAAAAAAGTAGGCCATAAGATGATAAGATAACATACTAAGTTAAAAAATTATAAATGTCCTCCATATGTAGTTACCGGTGGTAGATCTTGTGTGAGCTGCTTTATCCTATCTATGTGTTTCAGACCAAGCAGGTCTTCCTCTGCCTTTCTGTTCTGGATGATTGACAGGCGCTCCTGAACCTGAAAGACATGTTAACAGTGTCGCAGGATTTCGGCTTTTACTTCTGAGTTGTAAACATGCAGCGTCCCTCTCTCCACCTTTGTCTCACCCTCAGCAGTTGCCTCTCTCTGTCTCTCTGCTGCCTTTGTTCAACCTTTCTTTGCATATCCACAAGGTTGCGCATTGTCTTCTCTCTCTCTAATGCAGACACCAGTTCTCTCACTTGTTCTCTCTCCATTGGAGCAGGTTCCTTCTTTGCCTTACACTCTGACAGGCTACAGTCTACCTGGTACATATGGGGTGGGGGGACAGCTGGTTGAATGTTTTAACTGAGAATAATAAGAAATTATTTAACCAAAAATTACAACACTGCTTTTACTGTTGCTTCTGGAGAATATTTCTGGTCCTCATAGTAAGCAGGTTCAGAGCCTGTCGGGTTCCAGTGCTTGGACTCTGTTTCTACCTGCCTCACATCTCTGCCAGCATTTTTTATGCCATTGCATGATCCAGAGCACAGGACATCCGTGTGTGGGATAGTCTCAGAGGAATCAGCCAGAGGATCTGTCTGTGTGACCTGGCTTTCTGCGATGAGAGCACACGTTTGCAAGTCGTATTCAAATGCAGCTTCTCCTTTATTTGGTTGATCAGCTGCCAGACTGCAGCTGGAGGTCAACTAATAAGAATTCAAAAAGTAAACACATCAACTCAATGACAGTCACTGTGAATTATGGTCTGCTACATTTTTAGTAGTAGTACCTGTTCCACTGTGTTGCACTGCTCGTTTACAGACTGTGTGTCACAGTGATCTGGAGAACCAGACTGTAACACACTGGGTTTAAGATCTTCTCCATCTCTTTCTCGAACTAACACATCACACTGTGTGGGATGTGCTTGCGTCTTCAGGCTGCTCGCACCAGGCTCAATCTGTTCTGCACACCCATCTGCAGCATCTGCTGCGGTGTCTGTGTCACTCTCTGGTGGTTTGCTCCAGGCGAGGGTGATTAAAGAGCCCTGTTTCTCACAGTTCTGGGGGCTCTTTAATTCACTGCCCTGTCCGTCCTGTTGGACGTCTCCTTCTGCAGCAAGACCCTCATGAGCATCTGACACACACAAGATCTCCAAGTAGGGCAGGTCCTCCATCACTGCTCCGCAACCTGAGTACATATAAGTACATTATACCTACAGCGATGGGAATGTCATTTTTTTATTGAAATGTTTGCAGTACCTGAACAGACATCCTGTTTGTAAGTCCCACCTGCAGTTTGGACTTTATTGACTATGCTGTTGAGCCTTTTGTTTGAAGTGGCCGGCTCAGCTTCATCTGATCTACCACTAATGTTTTGGACCTTAACTTGTCCCGTGTAAGAGGACTGGACCCTGATTTGCTTGCTGCTGCTGTTTTCAATACAATTTGGATAAAGATTTAACATAGAGACTGCAGCAAGGGGGGCATCTGAGATCAGAAGGTGGAGCAAGTTGGTGAAGCACTGAGCTTGAATTTCAGATTTATAGTTGTCCCGCAGAGCCTGAAGAAGCTGTGCATTCTAACAAACACACAAGATGTACCATTGTTACTTTTACAAGCTTTTTTTGTTGTTGTTGTGTGTTCTCTTGCTTTGACTTGTATGTTGTGATATCTTGACTCACCTCATCCATCATTGCTTGCAGTAAAGCAGAAGCCTGGATTTCCTGAAGCTCCATTAGACGGGTTAGAAGTAGCAGGGCACAGCTTTCCAGCAGAAATTGGGACCATTCTCCATGAGCCTGCATTTGGGGCTGGGATTTGGGTTGTGGTTTAGGGCTTGTTTGTTCTGAGGGGGTCTGAGTCCCGTTGTATGTCTGCAACCAAATGTGGCTTTGATGCAGTCTTTTTATACAGGCATTCCTTAAAGCACCTTCATGATGATTGTCTGTAGAGGAAACAAAGCAGACAGTGAATTGCATAAATGTTTCATAAATGAAGTAAATAAACAAAAAAAGAAAGAAATTCTAACAAATTCCCCTAGGAATTTTTTTTTAAAAATTTACCATCTGTTGTAGGCACTGTGCATACTGGTGCCTGCAAATCCTCTATGGAGATTCCCTGTATTAATGTGACAAGGTGCTTCCTCTCCTGCTCCTGCATCAGCACCAGCAGCTGCAGCACTGACTGCTGGAAGTGGACCAAAGTTTTTGTTCTGTTACTGATAGAAATACTGTACACCCGCAAAAAAGGTCATGCATATAATTTGAGAATAATATTAGAAACATGGATTTGGTGTCCTCAGTCAGATTTACAATACCTGCTCTACTGTCTCAAAGTCATCCTCGTTCTCGTCCTGTTCACCATGGAGCCACAAGGAGGCCTGCTCGTCTCTACACGGGCTGCTAACGTGCGGCCTGAACAGACATACAAAGAGAGAATGATGCCGGTCACAAAGCCAGATTTGACGATTGTAAATAGAAGCTATTGTAAATATAAGCAGTGTTTTTTCTCTCTCGCTCTCTTTTTATTTTTTTTGGCTCACCATGTCTCCCAGGACTGCCGAGCAGCCAGAAGAGCACTGTAGGACATTTTTTCTCTCTGAGCTCTAACAGTTGCCAACCTGATGACTAGACACAACAGTTTCAGGCTCTCCCCATGCAGGCTGAAAGGTAAAATTTGAAAGAATCAACCCATTCCCTCTGAGAGTGTCATGGTGGTGTTTTCCAAAGATTTTTAAGTCAGACGTATGTTCCAAACAAGTTTAAATTTGTGTGCATTTACCTCTCACCCAGGACTGTAAGTGCATCTTGTTCTTGTTGACGAAATGTGTGAATCATATTCAGAAGAGAAATGGCAGACCAAGACTGCTCCATGGAACCAGGAAAGCTTCTAAAAGATGCACCCAGACAGGCCCTGCTTTTGCTTAATGTGCATCAAACAGAACAGAAGGAGGCCCATGTGGCATCTCAGGTCAGAGGTCCACTGTGACAATCTGACCACTCTTCTACACACATTAATGCTACGTAAAGCTTTAAACTCCAGAGTTGATCTTTTTAACCCTTCTGCTCCCCACTGGCTCATCACTTTGTAGCCATCATCCTTCTGGGATCAGTGTATTGTTAAAGGCCCAGATTCTTCATGTTCAATCATCCCTTTCTGTATCTTTATTAAGTAGTGTTTACATGAAGCTAAAGGGAGCACAGTGAGTTTTCTCCAGCACAATACAAAAATATGGATGTTAAGTTAATGTTAGACACTAAATTGCCAGTAGGTGTGGATGTGAGTGTGAATGCCCTGTGCATAACGGGTGATCCATCGAAAGTGTACCCTGCCTCTTGCCTTATGTCATATAGGACAGGACATCACCTGTTTTTAACCCTTTACCTGGATAAGCAGTGTATGGATCGATTTAAATAGTTCAAATAAACTCATCTGTTTTGATAAATCACACAGTATAATTTTCTTTGCCCTTATATCTGCTATGTGAAAAAGTATTTTCTACTCACTTTTTTGCCTTGTTGGTATTTGGATAGCACACAGTCAGTGTGTCCCCAACCAGTCAAGCAAAGTAGCAAAAACATTCTTTACTACAGCGGAGATTTAAATGTACAAACTTGGTCAATGTGTGTTACTTGTATATCCTGAAAACTCCTGGCAGCTTAGCCAAGCTGAGCAGATCAACAGATGCCAAAGCTTCTTCAACACGATCCCCCAACTTTTCTACTTCCTGATGTTGTCGCCATGGCAGCATTGTCTCCCAGACACTCTTAGCTGTGGAATGCCAAAAAAAAAAAATAATGAGACGGAAACATGAAGCATCCAAACCAGACTCCTTAATGCTGCGTAAGGCATGTTTAGGTGACAGTTTACAGGAACCTTTCCTTACTGTGGCCCTCCTGAAGCATTTCTGTATAAAGCAACTGGGTGACCACGTCATACTTGACATCCACCAAGAGGAGGACGTCTGACAAGGAGACACAGCCCCACGCCTGGCCTCTAATTCTTTGACTGTGGCCCTGCCATTTAGTGGGCAATATGCTTCTCACACCCTCTGATGCCAGACTAAGGAGAAACAGAACCATTAATAACAGAATCATTGCAAGGCATTGACTACAAAGAGGTGACTTGCATCATTACAAATAACTGAAATACTCATATTAAGTGATACTGAATAACCTTTGAAAGACAAAACATTCTTGCTAAGAAGCTGTGTTAATTGGCAATGCAATAGATTGTTGCGCACATCAGTACACTCTGCTGTGCTGCAGTCTGCAGTACTTATTTTCTGCTTGTTCGACTTTCTTGTTCTGCTACTGTTAGCGCATGCGACCCACGTTGTCATATTTTTCAATAAAAGACACATTTGTTACACAAATGCCCGCTACAGTTTAGGTTCTTTAATCTTTGGCTTTTCTCACATGAACGCAGTAATCACGAGGGTAGGTGATGTGGCTGTGGGTCTGACCATTCATATATACACACAATACATGTACCAACAAAGTTGAATATTAAGCAAAACTCTGTTTACCTGTGAATGAAGTAACTTCTCACCCTTAATAAAACATGCTCACCTGGCCCAGCACTGCCTGGCTGCTTTCTTGAGCCTTTTCATGCTTGTCTTTTCCCCACTGAGCTCTCTTCTCAGTACCCATCTCTCCATCTGCATGTAGAAAGTAAAAGAGGGCAAATAATGAATTGCATTAATGCAGGAGAAAATCTACAACTCTGCAAGTCCATACATGTACCTACCTGCTGTAGCGTTACTGACTCGGAGGTGTAAGCCTTTTTGAAGGCATTAAGGTTGATGTTTTGGAGCAGGGAATCCATCGTGTGATGAAAAGTGTTGGGATTTCCAGTATTTAGCAGCAGGAGGTCCCAGTACAGCTGAAGAGAACAGTATTTAGTCTTGTAAGAATAATATTTTCATTACTGAGTTCTAAGATATTGTCATAATAAAGAAAAAAACCCCATAATACCATTTCCTTCTTTTCCCTTTCCCTTTCCATTTCTAAGAGAACATCCAAAACATTTTCACCAATGCAGGCCCAGCTGCTGCCTCCTCCGGCAATCTGAAGCACAACCAGCCCCAAAGTAGTATTCTGTTAACACAACTTAGGATTTCATGACTGCAGTGAAAATTGTGACTAAATATCGCTGCGCTTTTACCTTCTTCATAGCTGTGTGTGCTTCAGTGGTGTTGGAAGGAAAATGAAACATTTTGCTGTAGAGGAGACTCACATCTTCAGCGGAAAACTTTGCTCCAGGAGACATCCCCAGGGACTGGTAAAGACCGGCAATGTAATGCTGAAGCAAAGCATGAGGTTATTATAACATTTATTTTCAGTTCATTCGATTCAAGTTTGCAGATGCAAATGGAAAACAAATGCATTTCTTATACAGCGAGATCAAAACATCCTACCTGCTCCATGTTTTCACCCCTGCAGGTTGATAAATTATGCATCGTATCACTATGGTTACAGCAGCCCTCTGGAAAACAGCTGGATCAGCTTACCAAGCAACAAAAGTGACAGTGGATCTGTCAGAGACACAGAGGAGTGAAAGGTGATACATGATCATGTGACGTATTACACCTGGGTGAAGTGTTCTGTAGCATTTAACATGCAGTGAAAGCCTGTGGCTCCAAGATTGTAAGTATTGTGATGCCTGTATTTTACAGTCTATGGTGTTAGAACCCTTTTATTTACTTTAATTTTAAGGCATGGAAGAATGTGTAAGTGTCACTATTCAGATACTGAGCCGCAGTTTATGTGCGTTAGGGTTTTGGTCTCTATAGCTAATTTGCTCCATTTGAAACAACTGTATGGTAGGTAAAGTTTTTTTTTTGAAAACTCACACTTTTGGATTTTATTAAACCTTAAACTTAGGGCTATGGGTGCTTTGATTGATAGATGTACTGTTGCCTAGGTCTCACCTCATTTGAGCCACTGAACTGGACTTGGTGATTGTGTTCATAGTGTTGATGCTTTTAACTGGCATTATTTGCCCATCAACTCACATCCATATTTTCTGTGGAAAATTGTGAGTAATTTTGCGTCTGTGTTTGCCACTATTGCTGTGAGCCCAATGGCTGTGCTTGCGTTTGGTGAATTGAAGGCAGGTGTATTCTAGTCTACTTATAACCCACACTGTTGTTACATTTTTCTTTTCTTTTTTTTTAATTAATCAATCTGTGCAGGTGTAATAGATATCCCAGATTTAAGATCATTTAGATCCAAAACAATATTTTAGCAGACATTCTTTTGTGGTTCTGTTAGTTGCGCAATTGAGCTACAGCTGAATCCTTGGTCACAGTTGTACTTTTTTCTGTGCAGGCCAGGGCCTTACTACATGCTGCAGCCTGAAGGCAGAGTTGGATTGCTGAGGCTGGGGTTATTGCCGGCCTACTCTGCACAGGGTGGCGGGTCTGGTAATCCCTGTTGAAGTTATTAGTATTGTTAGTAACTGGAAAGCTAATTCTCTTAAGAGACTGTAGCTGACCTGTGGCAGAGCCAGCCCTGGTCTTAGACTGTTTGTTTTGTCTCTTCTGCAAGTGGAACACTGGATTGTTTTATCCTTTAAGCCAAGACTGTTTCCCTTGAATTTAGTGTTTTGTGTAATATATTATATTTAAAAATTTCCACAGCTGAGACTGTTGGTCAGCTCTAGAGTCTGTGTATTACCACATTGTGCTCATTGTGTTTTGGTGAGAGAAATGCTTGTATTTCATTTGTATGATACTATTATACTAATTTGTATGATTATCACTAATTAGAAGGAATGTTGTGCCAAACCCATATAATTTATAGATCCATCTTAAGCTTACTCATTAGCTGATAAGTTAGCACTTAACCATTTCACCCAGAAATGGTAATAAAAATGCACAGCTGTGACTAAAATACCAATGTTGAGACTTCAAAGTACAGAGTCCAGAAACAGTGGGTGACATCATGATGTTACCCGTTGTGTTAACCTACTGCGCTACGTCAGCATGGCTGCTGTAAAGTTTATCTATTTCTTCATCCCATTGCAGAAACATGAGAGAAAGAGAAAAGGACACACAGGATACCTGGCTATTTTGGCCAGGTATCCTGTGTTAAAGAGACCTCAGTGGGACTTCCTGGTTTAATAAAGATCATAATGAGGGCATTCTTGTGGTTAGATCTATAAGCAACTGAAAATTTCCCTGGAATAAATTTATTATTGAATGTTGCTTTCTGTATATGTTGAATTGTAAGGCTGTTTCACATGTTCAGCTAACCTGATGTATACTCACTAAAATATTGAATATGTCTGCAGAAATGATTGAATTGACAAGGTGTGATGAAATATCATCATTATGTTTGTCACTGAACAGAAAAAAATAAAGCAGAAAACTTTTATTTGTAAAATGGAGAGAAAAAAAAAAGAGTACCTGAGATTATGTGGCTTTCTGTATGAACAGTCAGACAGTGCTAAAAATGTAACCTGCACAGTAAACACATTTTGATAATTGATACTATTAAAGAAATATAAAGGCCACAACATTTTAATAATTGTATTGAAGTGTGGAAAAATATTAAACATGTAGAATAAAATGACAACTCTTTATGTACTATAAATATTCAGTGTTACATTAAACAAAATTAAAACACTTCAGTCAGTATGCAGAGTCCACAGATCATGGAGGTTCATCTGGAAATATTTTCATTTCAGACACAGGTATACAGTAACACAAGGCCGATGCAGAGATGACGATGCATGTGTGTGAGCTTACAAGTGAGCGTCCACTTGTTTAGTGAGTGGGGAGTTTGAGGGGCTGCCATGAATGACCTTAGGACACTTTTCTGGTGGTATGCAGTAGTTGTTGTGTAGGACCAGACCAGCAGGACACTGACAGCCTGGAACACAGGGCTTGAAGCAGTGGCTTTCTATCACTCCCAGAGGTACATCGACATTAAAGCAGGTTACAGGACAAGGGGGGCCGCACTCATCAAACACGAATCCCCTCTCCACTGGGCAGCCCACAGCTGTGGAAGACAGGATCAAAGAAAAAACAATGATACACTGTGACCACTATAACCTCAAAGAGATAACATATTTTGACCTTTCAACAGGAATTTTCAGGTTGCTGAGAACAGTGAGGCCTCTGGCTGTTTATTTTTACTTCCTTCTAACACTAAGCAGTTAGAGCAGTTAAGCTGCATCCAAACAGGAAGTGATTTGCTTGTTGCACATCACTTTGAAGTTGCCATTTGGTCACCAGCAGACATGCCAGTCTTAGGATGCACAGGTAACAAGCACAGACTTCTGTTTGTGGAAGTCAGGTGAGTGGCAGCCAATCAGATCAAAGTGGGCTATAATAAGTTGTTTCAGACCAATAAATCAGGATATTTTTTAAAACTGTCAATCAAAGCTGCTGCAGTGGAGTCCTGGGATTAAAAAAAAATGCAGAGATGGAAATGAGCAGTCAGAAACAACCAAGGTTATTTATGACAAATAATAACAACATACAGTAATTTGATGAATTTCACTTGCTGAGAGGTGCCGTTCAAAGTCACTCCTATTTCTGTTTAGTGCAGTATAATTTTGCTTTATTATTTGTGCAACGACAAAAAAGGCATTCTATCCTAGTGTATATTTGCCACATTTTGTGCTTTACTCACCACACAGAGATGCACTCCTCCACTGCAGGATGACTCCTGCTGCTCTGCACTGACTGGCATAGGCCTCCAGTGTGTCACAAAGACAGTCATCAGTATTGGCACCACAAGCGCAGAGGTCATACACACAAGCTCCGTACCACTGTTCAGGAGGCACCACGTGATGACAGGGCTTAAAGACAGCGGACTTCAGGATTTTACAGCGAGCATTGGCCCCCTTCTTTGCCTGAAAGCCTGCATCCTTACAAGGGTCAACATCCTCACCAGGATGACAAGACGACTGGAAATTGCTACCATTTCTGACCTTAAATGAAAGAAATAAAGTTATTCAATTTGCATGCAGTCAAAATTAGCGAATATTCTTTTTTTTTTTAGCCTTTTGGTTCCTGCTGTGCATTGATTTTACCCTCCAGCTGTTGCCAAAGTCAGACTCTGAAAGGCTGATTTGTCCATTCGGCATCCGGAGGTCATCCTGGTAGTAGTTGTTGAAATTTCCGCAAAGACCACAGGTATGGCCCTTGTAGGAACCTGGGACACTTACTTCCACATGTGAACGAGGACTCCACAGCACCTAAGGTGGACGAGTGGATGTGCTGATGTGTTACAAAACTGGGAGTTACCAAAACTGCAATAAGGTAAAGAGAAAAAAAAGAGAAAAAAGAGAGAATACTGTACCTTTAGACCAATGTTAGTGTTAAGTAAGATCGTGTTGGTTTGTTGTTCAATATAGATGTATGGTTCCCTGAGGAATGGCAATGTCACAACCTCATCATTCACCTGGATAGCAGAAAATGGATGAGAGAATGCACAAAGCATAAAACTCACTGTATAAAACCCTTTAAAGTCTATTTACATACAAACCTTCACAACCAAGTCCTGCAGTAGCTCCACTGTGACATCACCCAAGAACACAGTGACCTCTTTAGTCCAAGACACTCCTTTCCGTCCACGATCATCATTTGTAGCGTAAATACTGTAAAAAACAAAAATGTGTCAATGAGTTTCTTATTTTCTTGTGAACTTTTAATACAATTTTGTTTCACATAAAATGACTTTAAATACAATATGTAATTTCTGAACCACCTCCTGTCCCAGCTGTCATCGAGGCAGAAGCGGGATAAACCTTGAATGTCTCAGAGGGCTCATACTGAGAGACAGACAACCATGCACTCTCATATCCACATTTATGGCCATTTTTTAGAATCACCAGTTCATCTAACAGCCTTTTTTTTTTGACTGCGGGAGGAAGTTAATGTACTTGGAGAGAACCCATGTAGGCAGAGGACACACAAAGTCTCCAGGTGGCTAGGTAGTCTGAGCCAGAAATGTTCTGTCAGACGATGGTGCTGACAATTGCACTACTTGAGCAGAAAGGTTAGGACCCCATTACTCAGCATCATTCCCACTAACACAAAACCAGTACTGTTCTGGTTTGTTTGAACAAAAAAATAATTAATCTTTTTATACAGTCAAAACTGCTTGGGAAGCCATGGCGAACCTCACCTGAAGTCTCCACTCCCACAATCTTGTGCCAGGACATATGTGCACGTTCCCTGGAAATGCAGCATTCGGCCATCGAAGGTACGATAATGAGGATCGCCAAAGGCAATGCAGGTAGCTGGACGAGGAAGGCAATGAGGACAACACAAACCTGGGACAACTGCGGGCATCTCATCCTGACAAACAAAACAACAACAAAAACTGATGTGTGAAAATCATAGAAACTTTCACACTATGATGAAATACCAAGAAAGTGTGCATGTGTGTTTGTTTAAATACTCACATTTGCACAGGTGAGGGGAGGGCATCGTTCAGTGTGACAGTGTACATCTCCAGACACACACATACAGCTGGTGCACTCATCCACCTCCCAGTGTTCATTGGAGTGATACGTTGTCCCCTGGTACAAACACGACACCTCTGAATCTACAACATACACACACACACACACAAACACATGGAAGTTTAATCTTTGAAAAGAATCCATCCATCGTAGTACATCCAATCTGTGGTTCTATAACAAAGTCACATCATTCCAATGTTGAATACCCCAAAGTGAAAAGGTAGCAGTATGAGTTGTGATACCTTGACATTCATAGCAGCATTTCCCAGGAAGTTTCACTTGCTTTTGGCCTTCCAGGCAAATATCAGGTAAACACTCTTCAATGCTGCACTCAATGTGGCCCAACTGAGGATGGGAGAAACAGAAACAGATTTCTTAATGTTGTCTACTTTTCAAGCAGACAACTGGAAGTAACACACGGCAACCATTTTTATTTTTCCCTTTAG
>VUQK01015180.1:0-12645 GCA_015106715.1 Bujurquina vittata
GGGGGGTTACCGTGAATTGTCGGAGTCCAGTTATGTATTTGTTAGAAGCCATTGTTGCCAGACCTGTTCCAGGCCTTCAGCACCAGATGATTCAACCACAGTCGCTGGTTCCAGTGTAATTCACTGCGTCATTTTCATCTTGGAAATGCTGGAATAGGTAATGAGATGATTGATTGAAGAGAACTGCTGTACTGACAGAATACTGACACGGACACAGCTGGCTGCCTGTCAGAGAGGATGGCTGAATGATATATGAGTATCCACACACACAAAAAAAGCAAAAAACGCCCACATTTGCAAGGTGATACCGTAACCCTCACTACAATCCGTGTTCACTCATTATCCGAGCACGCGAAGCATATCCGAAGACCTTTTTGCCTCTCGACTGTTGACTGCATTTGTGTTTTTTTTCTTCCAAAAAATCCTGAGCAGCGAGGCCACAGCACAAGACATCTGCTTTCAACACTTCCTTATTAAAAATGATTATATGAATATCAAACTGAAGCTACTCACCGTGACACATTCAGTGATAAAAATCAGCAAAGAACTTAATTTCACTTTGCTGGAGAACGAACCACCTGCACACGAAATCACCGTCTACTTAGTCCCCGGTTTTAATGAATGCTGTGACTACAGTGCAGCAGGGTGATACTGCACTCCCACACACAAACTCTCACCGATCATTAGAGGGGGAAACATAATAGAGGTATACTCCATTAAAAGGGTCAGAAAGGTGCAGTGGAAAATATAGTTATATTAATAGATATTGTGCTATAAATAACATTTGAAATGTTAAAAATATTATGCTGCCTTGCAATAAGTATGACAATTTTTCTGCATTCTATTAAATTGCATTGTCCATCCTCTTGAATAAAATGCATGAGAATAAGATAATTTATGTGGGGAAAAAAAACTTAAATCAGTCAGAGAGAGCTGCTGCGTTCTGATTGATGCCAAGGAAAAGTGGTATTGATCGATGAGAGTCTCTTTATCATGTTTATTGATTGTGTTTTGGTGTGCTGCGGATTAAAGCCACGTGTCCACATTCTCATTTTCAGATAAGAGGGAAGAAAATCCTGCTTCAGGTAATGAAATATGAGGATCTTTTGAATTGGAAAAATAAATGCTTTTGAAAATATTGCTCTACAAAGCTAAATTGACAGAGCTCTGCAGCCATCATTATTTACTGTGAGGGGACGGGAAGGATGACATACTGCGGTTTAGTGCCATTCAGCATTTTTCCTGCAACAAGATACCGCACAATGGCTAGACTGCCTCCACATAAAAGGCTGGGCTAAGAGAAAAAGCGCATGGGGCAATATGCGTAAAGAAAGTGGGATCAATAACCAATCTGTGGAGCAGCGAGGGTCAGGTGGAGCGTGGGGAGGTTATCATATACTGTACTTCAACACGTGTAATGGAGGAGTCCTCGGAGTTTTAGACAGCTCAAAGATACAGTGTGGCTTTCACAGGAGCATCTGGGGATAGTAAACAGAGTGGGAAACGCTTTCATATGGCATGCAGTGGAGAATCCACTCAAAACTCCATTAGACTGTTTTCAGGTGGGAGAATAAAGACAAATTTGCACAGTTATCTTGTGAATTTTGATGTAAACAACATAGTCTTTGGATCTTTTTTAAACTGAGATCTCAAGCTAGTATTGTCTTTAATTTGTGCCACGAGAACAAATAACTATAAAGTAGTTTTTGTCAGGAGGGACAATAGGTACAGTACTAAAAATGCTAGAAAATGCTGATAATAATATCAATAATTATCAGCATTATTACTTTGACTCCTCACCTCAGCAGATCATCTGCCTCCACCTCTGTCATACCAACCTTCTGAATGTCCTCCTTCACATCCATGAACGTTCTCTGTGGGTTTCCTCTTTTCCTGCTAACTAACTCTCTCTTCCACAGTCTTTGTCCAGTATATCCGCTATCTGTCCCCAGCCTTGGCTCTCAAACTTTGTCTCCAAACCGCTGAAACCTGAGCTGCTTCTCTGATGTACCCATTTCTAACCCTGTCCATTCTGCTCTTTCATTCCTCACCTCTCCAGTGCTTACCTCCACCTCTCCAGGCTCCCTTCCACCTACTCCTTACTTAAACTACAGATCACAATGTTATCTGTGAACCAGGACAGGCTATAATTTACTACACACACACAACACAAATATATGCAAACCAATTATTATACAGTACTACTATTAACCATAAAAACACCACAGTTACAAAAATGATTTCATTCCAGAAGCATGCTTGAAGTTGCTGATTGTGGATTTGTTTCTTATTTTCCCCTTTTATCCAGATCAGATCTTTTTTTATGGCCATTTTTTATGGCTACTCTACAGTAGCCTTTTGAGTCACCTGGGTCACCTGTATAGGCCTGGGTCCAAGCCCCCCCTGGGCCATATGCTGCATGTCATTTCCTTGCTCTTACCCCACTTTTATGTTTTGTAGGCCAGGTAATAGCCTCTGGCTCTTTCCTGTGGTCCTTGAGCCGCTCCCAAGCAGTTTTTGCAGCATGGAGGGGCGCATTGTCTTGCGTGGGGAGCCTGCTGCTTTCTTGGAAGTGCCATTGCCATTTTTAGGCAGTTGATATGTGTCAGAGTAAAATCCTTCGGTTTTCCAGCAGAATACTGCACTGAAGTGAAATACTTATTGCTATTCACCCCACCTGTCACTGGCTTTAATGTTGAGGCTGATCCGTGTATATCAAACTACAGTTCTCTCATTTCCTTTTGTGTAGTGCTGTTATCCACAAGTAAGTTTTTTAATATACGAGAATACATTGTGATGAAAATCTCAGGTTATGGTATTTTTCATAAATGCTGCCTGCACAATGGGGGCTTGAACAGTTTAGGCGCATAATTTTGCACTTTTATGAAACAGTTCCGTCACATTTGATTTATAATATTATCTGTGTCTGGACAAGAGGTTCTGCTACTGTCTGTGGATCACTTAGCACATATTGCCACATGCAATTTAATGGGAACATGCAGTATTTCATAAAGCGCTGAGTAAAAACACTGCTTGCTCCACTTGCTTAGGCTGTTCGCCAAATACAAGCTTTAGGGTTACAGGCATGCTAGTTTTCTGTGTCAAAGAGCTAAATCTGAAAATCCATGCCAGAATATTTATTTTTGCTTCTCATTTTCTTAACTTTTGCCATGTGTCTTCCTATGATTTGTCTGATTGTTATTATCGGTGCCTGCAATCCCAGCAGCTGGGCTTGCTTGCTGGAAGTTTTAAAGCATGATCGTAAAACTGCTGTATGTATAATGAACGCAGATGTTTCTGATGATTATCTCACTTGTGCATGGAAAAACTGAGTGACAGCAAATCATACAGGTATGTGCTAAAACTGAGGAAATAAGATCATGGGATAATAAAGACAAGCCTAGAACTGACTGCTGTGTTTCCTTCTGCAGCAGGCTGGTTGAAAACGTTTACACATTTGCAAGTAAATGAAAAGCTGGAATTAGTCATGCAAAGGTGAATGCTGTCATATTCATGAGTGAGTCACATTAATCGAGTCTCTGGCGTGGTTATGAGAAACTAGGCTTGCCAATCAGATTTGTACTGTTACTGGATGTGATCAATGATCAGCTGCTCTTTATTTACTTGTTTGGTAAGTTTGACATCTCACACTGTGTAGCTCCATATTACATCTACAGTAAATGGCATGGGAATTTTAAGAAGGTAGGGAAGACGAATATGATAAGCATTGTCCATTTCTAGATTACAAATTCAGTTGCTCATCTCCAAAGCAGCACCGAGAAGGTATGCAAATGATTTTTTTTCTCACTTCACATTAGGACGGATCTTTCCCTTTTCATAATTGGAAGAAAAAAAAATAATACAGACTGGATGGAACTAAGAGGGTGTTGGTTACAGGATGTCACAGTTAAATGGTGCCATATGTGGATACCAGAATAGTGCAATGCTTTTTTATGTTCACAGACTGATCCACAAAATTACAGTTCACCCAGACTCCCTGAAATGAGTAAAATTCGGTGAACACGAAGGTATTGTTTTGCTCCAACTTGCCAGCAACCCCTCACTGAGTCCAGCTGCCTTTATGTTTCTGGTTTAACAAAACTCTCAGCAGGCCAGCTCCTAAAACAGAGGAGACTCTCAGCAGGAGCCATATGAGGAGCATGACCGCAAATGCAATATCAGTCTCAAATTTACCAGCTGCATGTAGATCTCTTCACCTGGATTACAGGGAGTAGCCCAATTGATCTTTAGCATAGCATCTTTTGGTATTCCCAAGTGCAGCAATGTGAGGAAAGATAAATGCAAAGAAGAGCTCTTTAGCTATTTGGGAGGAAAGGAAGGGGGGGCAGTTACAATTGTGCCTTCTAGGAGGTGACGAAGGAAAGTCCTATGAGGAGGACAAAAAGGAGTGAGATGACATCTATGCTAAAGCAAACAGGAAAGCAAAAACAGTGGCATCCATGAAATGAAACAGCAGCACTTGATCGTTCTCAATATGCTGTAACAAAGTAAGTTTGGCTAGGAGCTGGAGTTTGTACTGCAAATCAACATATCCAATATCTTTTCTTTATCTTCACTCACTCATCATAACATTAGCTTTCCTGTTAAACGCTCACATGAAGGTGGTTATGAACTCAGTAAATCAACCCAGAGTTTCCCAAACGAGCATGTTTCCATAAAAGAGGCAGTATATGTTGGCAGTATATGACACATCACAAACATGGAGAAGACTATCGGCTGCAGGCAGAGCAGTGAAAGCCGAGCCAGCAGCAGCTTACCCAACATGCTAGTCTCCTATCAGTCTTGTCTCAAAACCCACAGGTTTATCCACAAAGCGTGTGCGCAAATAGCGAGAAACAGCTGCTGGCCTCTTAGCTTGTTCTTGCAAGTTCAAGCCTTTGTTAATGAAACATAGATTCACAGTTATCAACAGACGCTGTAAATTCCTATTGGCTTGTAGTCAAGCAGAGTTAAGCCTGTTTGCAAAGACAATAGCCAGCAGCTACAAGATTACAGTAATGTACAGGATGGATGCAAACAGGCAAGACGCTTCATGGCAGAATGCTGTTTGATGTGCAAGGAAAGTATTTGGTTTTAATGAAGTCCATTTTGAAATTGTAGTGGACAAGCACTGCATGCCATGCTTGCCCTGATGGAGCACCACTAGTAGATTTATACTAAAACCTGCAAAACAATATGTAACTAAAGTTCTGAAATATGTTAAGTATAAATTTTGTGGCAGATGAACTTGAGTAGTCTAGTGGCATCAGTGAGGGTCTCTGTATGTCAGTGGGAGCCAGTGCCACCCCATAACTGCCCTTTAGACACGTTCCTTTAGGGGTGCCATACCAGATCATCTGTCTTTCTCTCCTCCATCTCTATCATCCTCTTCTGTCACACCAACCCTCTGAATGTCCCAAGACTTGAATCACCTGTTACACTACATAAATAAGAAGCTTTAAGGAATGTAATACAGCAGCCAAAATAACTCACTCAGTTAATTAAAGCTGGTAAAAGATCAATAAAGCTCTTGGTCCCGCTTTCCTAATTCTCCAGTATTAATTAAAGATACTCACTTTGAAGAGTGTTTTTTCTTTCTCTCTTCTGTATCTGGTTAATTAGAGACTTTGAAGCACTGAATAGCTCCAAACTAGATGAATGAAACAACAGTGAATCAAATTAAGCTACATGATCTTAATCAGAATTTGAGCCATTTTGCACTGAAACCTACAGGAATCAGGTTCATTCAAACTGGTTCTGTCAGTTTAGACCTGTGAGGTTGTGACATTACCAGCAGACCTCAGCTTTTTGACCAATCTGATTTCACAGTCAGAATTTAAATGATATGCTAGGGGTATGGGACAAAGCAGCACTGCCCTGAAATTGCTCCGCAGTGGCCTCAAGTGTAGGAATATGAGGCAAATGGCTTTCCCTGCATCATAACCTTGACCGCAGCAGCTACTCTGCTTTGAGCTTTGGCCACTGATGCACTCGAGGGCCACTTTGTGCCAGTATTAGCCCTCCATGTCGTTCTGCCATCACAGCTCACAGAGCCCAGTGGCAAAAAATAATAAAATGAAATGTCAAATCAAAGGGAGGACAGAGAATGGTCTTTACCACAGGGCTTAGAGTTGTGAGCGAAATGGAAAAGTGGATTTACTGCTGCTATTCTCTGTATTGAGTGGATATGCTGCAAATTGAGTCAATGAAATATGGAATGAGCTAAATTCACACTCCTCTTCTGAGTAAGAGCTTCTTCCTGTGACAAGAATCTTCACTAGTTCAGCCATATATTCAGGATTTGAACATAAATTTGAAAAAAATCTCATTGAAATGACAGAAATTTTTAGATAAATGCTTCATTCCAGTAACCAAAAGAGACCCAGCATCTGTTAATATCTGATTATGGATCAGTATAACACCAAACTGTTAAATGTGTTGAAGAACAAATAACGTAACTTCTAGTTTCTTTTATAAAGCATTGACCTCATTAAATGGCATTTTGTACTCTGGCCCTAAGATTCCTTCATCACAGGCCTGTATTTATTTATTTATTTTACAAATAAATCAACATTAAGGATTCAAATCAGTATCAGTAATATCCCAGCCGTTCACTATCTGAAAAACACTGCCGTTTAATACGTGGCTGGAACATGTCCCAGCATGCACTGGTCTTTAGGCAAAAGCACACTCTAGACAGGTTACCAGCCTATCACGGGGCAAATACAGGGCTCTGCAAACACAGTGCCCCCCCCCCCCACAACCTGCCATAAAGCTTAATTCAGGATGAATTAATTAGGATTGTGGATTGAATGAATGAAATTGTCTGATATTCAAGAATCTTAACCATACTTAAAATTAAGTTGGACAATTACAAAACACTTTGGTGTGTTCTCCATTCTCTTTCCAAATGAAAGACATTGTTAAAATTTGAATTATTGTATATGGTTAATGCCTCCTATTATAAAAGTCATTAACTGGTCTATTAATGAAGCAGTGTTTCCAAATGTTTAAAAGAAACAATAATTACATCCGTGTTCAAATCACAGAATCACATCATTGTAGTAAATACAGGTATGAGGACCCAAAAGAACTCTCTAAGCAGATAACATCAAATTAATTTGAATTCAACTTCATTCTTCAGTTCATTTTTGTTTTGTTTTGTTTTTTAATTTTTTGTTTTTACCTAATGTGATTTTGTGGATAAAATGATTTTACATTTTACGGATAAAGTGCAATATATTTGAGTATATATTTTTTAAAAAATTCCCCCACTGGCTGGTAATGGTTTTGGTATACTTCAAGGTTCTACATTAGGTCCTCTGTTTTTTCTATCTTTCTATGAAACCACTCCACCTTGTGTCAAATTCCAGGTGCTGCTGACGATACAAGCATATTTAAACTGTAAAAAGATAAAGAAGACTGCTGAAGTGCTGTCAACAGCAATGGTCATGATATCTAAGTGGTTAATAATTTCATGTTAACACCTCAGTGTCAGAGAACAGTCTCTATATATTTATATTATATTCAAAGTCTGCAGATGGAGATCCAGACCCAGATGTTAGATTAGCAGGGAGTAGACCTTTACAGTAGCAGTGGATGGATATAAATATTTAAGCATGATAAAATATTCACAGCACTCATTTAAAACACAGGTTTAAAAGATATAAATAAAATGAAAGACACATTAGAAACAATGTAACTGCTGAGGTCTCAAAGTTGTACATGAATGCCTTGATTTTATCACCAATGAACTACAGTCCTTATATTCGGACACAGACAAGTTGGACCACATTGCAAATAAAAGAAAAATTAGTGGTATGAAAATTTTAAATTGTATCATCGTTGTACAATTATGACTAAATATGGTTTCTTAAACTTGAAAAACATGGTTTGTTTGCTGTTTTACTTCTTAATAAACTTGTCACAGTGTTATAAATAGGCTTTAATTTCTGTTAAATACATTTTATTTTTATTTTTATATTAATGTGTTTCTGGATTTTATCCATTCTAAGATGCTTTTGTGTCTTTTATTGTTTACAAATGGCAATAACATGTCAGGCACTAAAGATGGAAATTTTGCATGACTGGCCCAAAAACGACACTATTCAATAAACAAAGTTACACAAGAATTTGACTAGTAGCTTTTTTTACAAGTCAAAATCAGATATTGCAGCTTTAACATTCACTGTCATCAGTCAGACCCAGTGTTTCTGCTTTTGAAGCCCTCTGTAACCTACTTAGTGCAAGAAAGAAAGTCATGACAACAAAAATGAGTTTGTAATGTCTCTCAATGACTATACAACAGAAATGAACCAGAGACACAATCTGTCAACCAGCTCAGAAATGATGAAGATCAGCTCAAAAAGGCAGTCTGAAAAATGTTAACTGACAGAGAAAATGATTCAGAGTGCTTTAAGAACATGGCAGGAGAGAGTGTGGGTCTGTGACTAATAGTCAAGACACACAATTGTGGGTATGTTTCACCTATACAAGAAAAAATGCTTCATTGAAGAGAGCTCATCTCTTTGGATTAATGGTACCTCAAAAAAAGGACAAGTATAAAAGTGTTCCCTTAAAAGTCTTATTCTCAAGTTAGAAGGAAAAACAGAGGTGTGGGCTGTGCTATCCTGATGAAATACAGATAACTACTGTTGGCAGAAAAAACAAAACAAAAAACACCACCCATGTCTTCTGAATCCTGTCTACAGCCTTTTCACCTCAGAGGGTTGGTCCGTCTGAATCCTCAATGTCAAGAATTTTTAAACTTAGGTACAGACAGCAGTGCCTCAGGAGGTAGAGTGGGTCTGCCACTAATTGGAGGGTCAGTGGTTCAGTCCCCAGCTCCTTTGCCTGCATGTTATAGTGTCCTTGGGCAAGATGAAGAACCTGTAACAATGCGCCTAGTATGCTATCAATGCGTGTTTGAAGAGAAAGCTCTGTACAGGTACTGTAGGTATACAATGAATGAACACTGCAGGGGAATGTAGCTTGTGGTGTAAAGTGAGATGGTCCTCTTTAGCAATTAGAAGAGAGCAGGTTATATTTATGTATTGGTATCCACTCTCACACATGCCTTTCTTAATTTATGAACATGTGTAATATTTGTAAAATGCATCTGTTGATACAGCTGTATAATTCATGCTACTCAGAACCACCTTTTGTTTTAATAGATTCATACACTCATCTTCTAAGCTAAAAGGTAAAAAAAATAAAGTAATGTAAAAATTGCATGGGAATTTCTTGGTTCAGTCAATTTATATCAGTGGTAAATTCATAACTGTGCGGGGGAATAGCAGGTTTCCAACAGCTGTTGAGCTGACTGACACCTTGTGTTTCATAAAGAGGGATGTGTTTGATAGCCCTCAGGGATAAGCACAAATCTTTGCAGTAAGCAACACTGAATGTGAATACAGTTCTGTTTTTACAAGGAAACTGTTTAATTCCGCCGAGTTCTTGGTGAAAACTTAGTTTTCTGCATGTATTATTAACTGCAAATCACAAAGACGCGACAGTTTGCTATTGATCAGAAAGTCACTCTAGATTAAGCGGATATTATAAATATTCATGTAGTTAAATATTCATGTGGTTTCAAGTGGTTACCGTGGTTAACACACAGTCCTGCCTTGCTATCCTGATTCTGAGCCTGCTCATTACCATGGCTAGAAGTGAACCAAATTGATCAAATGCACATATTGTGAAACCTCACTCCTATCTTGACACATTTTTCAGGAATCAAAAGGCTGCCCACTAAATCAGCACTCATTTCAAAGTCTGATGCGTCATACCATCAAGTGAGGAGCTGGACTGATGAAGAGTCTACAGTCATTTTTATTTAGGAGTTCCCGTGCAGCTTCTCGGCACGTTACTCAAGAAAAAGAACTTAGATCCATTGGTAATTGATAATTACAGACCTATTTCTAAACCTTTTTCCTCAGCATAATTTTAGAAAACATTGTTTACAAAGGACTGAATGAATACCTTTCAACTTACAGTCTTTATGATACTGTACATACAAATCAGGGCTCAGACCCATTCATAGCACTGTCATGATCCTGGGCCGGTGGCCCAGTGTGTAGTATGTTTGTGTTTTGTTATGTATTAGGATTTTAGTTCGCCCAGTTTTTTGTGTTTTTGTTCTTTGACATTCTGTTAAATATATTCTGTCATGTCTGAGTCCTTGGTTTCATGTCTTATGTTTGGTTTCTCGTCTCGGTGTTCCCTGTGTGTTGCATTTCGAGTTTTGTCATGGTCTGGTTTTGTTCCTTCTGTGTTAAATTTGCGTATGCATTGTGTTTTGCCACTTCCTGTTTTATTTTGACGATCTTGTGTTCTTTGTGCTTTGTATTTAATTTTGCTTCCTTGTGTCTCATCAGTGTATTGTGTTCAGCTGTGCTCCCCACATGTTTCCACTTCCCTCATCATGCCTTTGTGTATTTAGTGCCTGTGTTTCTCCCTGATCCTTGTTGCGTTGTTGTCTGTGTGTACCCCCCCTATGTGTGGTTCAGTTTAGCAGTTCATTTGCCCTTCTCCCCGGCTTAGTGTTTTTGCCTTTTGTAACCTGGTTGAGATTTTGTATAATTTGAACATCCTAGTTTCCTGCAATAACAGCAGCTTGTGTTTAAGTCTGTCTTCGGCGTCCTGCGTTTGGGTCCACCCCCACGCCACACACAGCCCCCTGACTGTGACAAGCACAGTAACAGCTACTACAGTCATCAATGACCTGAAGATCAACAGCGACTGACAGAGTTTTAGTTCTGCTCAATCTCACTGCTGCTTCTGACAATTTTATTTCAAGGGCTTCATGATTCTGTTGGTTTAACAGATCAGGTACTTGATTGGCTCCCATCATACTTAAAGGATAGAGGTTTTTATGTTTCAATTTGCAGTTTTAGATATGCCCAAATAAAACCTCAATTAGGGGTCCCTCAAGGGTCTGTCCTTGGTCCATTACTCTTTAACCTTTCCATGCTCCCGCTCGGTACTAACATGATTCTTATAATACACAGTTGTATCATTTTCCTCTGATCTAACATGTGATCACAAACTAAAGAGCAACATTGATGCTATTAATTGCTGCATTTCTCAAAACTGAACTAGAACTGAATGGAGACAGAAATCTTTGTTGTTGCTCTAAAAAGTAGGAGAGGCATCATGGCATCATTTCGCAGAGTGATCTCAGTTTTAACCATGTTTTGGACAAGTTGGTTAAATTTCACGAGCCACACCCAGGCCTGATTACTGCCAGACTGGTTGTATCATGTAAATCAAACCTGTCTGACAGAATGCAGCAGGCTCAAAGATATCAAAAAGCAACACATCATGGCATGATCAAAAGAAACAGCTAATAAATAAAGTAATTGACATCTTTCAGTCTGGAAAGGGTTACAAAGCCATTTCTAAGCTTTGGGGCTCCTGCAAACCACGGTGAGTGCCATTATCCACAAATGGAGAAATCCTGGAACAGTGGTGAAGCTTCCCAGGAGTGGCCGGCCTAACCAAATTGCACCACATCAATAACTCATCCAGGACTTTACAAAAGATCCCAGAACAACACCTAAAGAACTGCAGGCCTCCCTTGCCCCAGTTAAAGTAAGTGTTCATGATTCAGCAATGAGAGTCTGGACAAAAATGGTATCCATGGGCAAGTTCCAAGGAGAAAACCTCTCATGACCAAAACAAACACAAAGACCCATCTCACATTTAGCAAAAAAACATCTTAATGGTCCTGAAGACTTTTGGGAATATATTCTGTGAACTATTGAAAAGACAAAAGTTGAATATCTGAGTCCTGTTACATCTGGTGTGAAACTAACACAATATTTCATAAAGAGAACAGCACCAACAGTCAAACATTGTGATGGTAGTGTGATGGTCAGGGGCTGCTCTGCCAAATCTAGACTTGGACTAATTGGCATAATTGATTGAACCATGAATTTTGCTCTTTACCAGAAAATTCTGAAGGAGAATGTCTGGCCATCAGGTTGTGCCCCGAAGCTCATGCGCATTTGGGTCATGCAGCAGGACAATAATCTGAATCATATGAGGAAGCTCACACCTGACTGGCTAAAAAGAAAAAAACAATTAAGGTTTTGGAGTGGCCTAATGAAAGCCCAGATTCAAATTTGATTGAGATGCTTTGACGTGACCTTAAACAGGCCGTTCATGCACAAGGGGGCAAGTAGGTTTGGATAGCTTTTCTCCCTGAATCAATGAAATAAACATTTAAAAACATTTTTTGCATTTTGGTTTTACTCTGGTTATCATTGTTAATATCAAAATTAGTTGGATGATCTGAACCATTTGAGACATGCAAAAGAGTAATAAATCAGGAAAGGGGCAAATACTTTTTCATGCCGTTGTATTGTCTGTTAAAGCCCCACATGAGTGCACTAAAAAATAAGCAAGCAAATCTGTAAAGGTCGCATGACAGTGATGTGGTTAAAGCTATAAAATACCTACTGATGCAAAACTTTCAATCTTAAACTCTACAATTATTCTATGTGAAAAGAAAAACGAAAAGAACAAGAAATAAACAGCTTGCACACTGCAGGAATCCAATTGCCACTCATTTATTGCACCAAAAATAAGTGAAAATTGGAGCCCTGCCATGTGTGAACCTTTTCTTATTTTTTATTTCTTTTC
>VUQK01015180.1:15153-29949 GCA_015106715.1 Bujurquina vittata
TTTTTCTTTAAATTTGAATTGGTAAATTGAAAATAGAAAATAAATGTTTTCTCTCCTTTTAGCTTTCAAAAAAAAAAAAAAAACCTTGGATGAAAAATATATGTACTATTTATCTGATGGTGTGTACCTGGCCTCTTTGTTCTATGCCAAACCTAAGGTTACGATGAAGCACTGAAGTGAAACAAGCATTTTTGTGCTCCTCAGTGAGGAAGTCATTCAGTGTGGGTGTCCTGTTAAGTCAAAATAAGAACTTTGAGTTGTATCTGGCTTCTCAGTATTTTAAAAAATGCATTTGATTCTGTATATGATAAATAAGTAAAGCTTAATTTGACTTGCTATGTGAGCAGCAATAGTCACACCCTGCTACCTTATCACAAATAGATGTTAGCCCAAAAAATTATATCCAGTACTTGAATTCAAACCAGAAATCAAATGTTTCTTACCATCATTCCTTCGTCCACCTTGTTTTTGTCTATGCATCGATTGTATACCAAAGTTCTCCAAGTTGTTCTAACACTTTCTGAAAACATTATGTAGAGTTCCTAGTTTGACCCCCCCCCCCGGGCCTTTCTGTGTGTAGTTTGCATGTTCTCCCTGTGTTTGAATGCCTTTTCTCCAGGTACTCTGGTTTCCTCACACAGTCCAAAGACGTGCAGTTAGTGGGGTTAGGTTAATTGGCGATTCTAAATTGCCCATAGGTGTGAGCATGACTGTGAATGGTTGTCTGTCTCTTTGTGTTGGCGCTGCGACAGGCTGGTCCAGGGTGTACCCACGCCACTCGCCATATGACAGCTGGAATAGGCTCCGGCCCCCTCACCACTCTGATAAGGATTAAGCAGAAGAAGATGGATGGAAGGATGAACAGATGGAAGGATGGTACTTACATTCAAAGTCCAGGCAGACCCTCACAGATTTGAAAGAGAAATCCTTAAATTCCTCCACAAACAGTGGCATAGTTGCTGCAGGATGGCGATTTACAGTAACTGCAAAGTGACCAAGGCGCTCAGCAGTTTTTATACACGTATATAACCCGATTACAACCAACTGAGTCAAGTCCGTTATTTCAAAGAGATGTTGCTGAGAAGTTGTACTCACTGGCACAGACTGATAAGATAATATGCCTACATTTATAAATTAGAAAGTAATTATTTGCAAACCTTTGCCAATCTGTCTCAGAGTGACTGGGGTAAGCCCGGGCCAGATCGCGGCTATTTCATATTGATAAATGTCGTTGCAACAAATGGAATTGCAATAATTTTGTATTGTGTCGCGGTTGTGTGAGCGAGTGCAGCACAGATTTTGTAAATGAACAATGATGCACTGGTGCGGGGCAGTGTGTGGTATTAGGTTTGGTAAGAGGGGCAGCAGTCATCAAAACAAATTTAGGGGGATGATTCTCTTTAGTTTCACTTGCCAAATTGGGCCTTTATGGCTTTACACTAGTTAAAGGTTAGAAAGCAGTCATGGCAGCATAACTTATTGTATGTAGCATTCACTAACGTATGTGTTGCAGAATGCATTTGGCTAAACCCACAAAGAGCAGTGGACCTCAGAACCAGTAGCAGCTGATCACAGCGTGTCCACAAAGAAACAAACCTGCTGGAGCACACAGTGCAAATTACTCTGTGACTTATTTTTAATTGAGCCTTTTCCCTGCGGTCCGTTGCTACACTGGATCTTAGGGTTACCAAGCCTGCCAAATCCCACTTTAATCCTGTTTTCTCTCATCCATCACACCTAAAAAAGAAATAAAATTGTGAGGAGCCCACAGTGAGCTAAAGGCAGAACGTAAAGGAAAACCCTGGTAATTTTAAAATGAGATTCTATGTTTGCTTATTTTAAATTGAAAATTACTGATAGGGCCACAAATGATTGGAATCAGTTCATTACTGCATGAAAAATGTTACAACCAGTAATGGCTGCTTTTTAATCCCACAGGGGCCACTTGTCTGTCAGTGTAAAAGTGCATGTCAACCGACAGGCTCTGATTGGTATTAGTGTTATTAGTGTTTGCCATTTCCTGGCATGCTTTCATGTGCACTGATGCCAGGTCAACAAATTTTAGCTCGTTTAATTACCTGTATTTTGTCAGCAACAGGTCTCCCTTGGATTTTTCCAATTGAGACGTGTTTCGATGTAGAATTTATTCATCAAGTCCAAGGTCATTTATTTCCTTTTTGGTTTTCAGTTTAACCCTCTTCACACTAATGAGGTCAAAGGTTACCCATCTAAGGTTAGGGGTATGGTTTAGGTGATGATCAGTCTTTGGAAGCAGAGTATGAGCGGCGATCAATACAAGCAGCAGGGATAAAGGGGGGTGTTTGTCCAGGAAAGGAGGAATCCCCTAACTTCTCTCTGACAGTGTTAGTGAAGTGACAGTGTGTTTATGATTTCAGTTCTGACACAAAATATTGTTTTATGCTCTCATATTGTAACTGGGTCAAAACCAACCCTATTTTCACCAGAGCATTTTAAAATTCTATGAAATCGATTTTTCTTTTGTTTTGTTTAAAGAATGGTTCCTGACAAAGTCAAAAAAGCCTTGACACAATAAACAAACTGAAAACACTAACCCCACCCTTACCCCCAATCCAGGATGGGTGTCCAGTGACCTGGTGGATGTTCAGACGTTACAGTAACACATTTTTTGTTATTATTTATTTATTATTTAAAGCAGCTTTTGAGAAAGCCATGCGTATTCATAGACTTTCTGGACACGCTGTTGCAGCTACTTGTAGGTGCATCGCAAACACAGATTCCATTGGGATTTGGGTGTGTTAGCGCTCTATCTGTAATCACTGTTGGGCATTTTTGTCTCTTATTAGTTCAAGGAAGATAAATGGATGCTATAAGCTGCATGCTGCTCTCAGTTTTATGCATTTATCATGCCTTTGCTTGAGCTCTGTGCTTCAATGGAAAGCCCGTATTCGCTGCATCTACACTAGAGGTTTCATATTTCCTCCAAACCCCAGTGCAATTTACATATATTTGCATGATGGACCATGATTGGCTTCAGTATGTCACAAATCATGCTCATCACCAACTTCAGTGGAGTGTAGAGGAGCCTTCCATTTGTAGGAAAGGGATGGAAAAGAGGATTTTTTTTTTGTTAAAGAAGAAGAAGAAAGAAAACAGCTGAGCACATGATAGTGAACCATACATTTATTAGGAGATCTTTAAAGCAAAGTCACAGAACACATAATAATTAAAACACTGCAGTCATAAAATAAATCACAAGAGTCCATCTGTGAAAAAAATCAACATCGGCTATGTCGCCAGCAGTAATATTGCTCAAGTAATATTTTCTTTGGGCCTTGGCTCGTGTGCGTCTCCTCATAAACCCCCTCAGATTCATAATTTAGATGATGGGCCCAGAGGGAAATGTTTATTTGTAAGGAAGGATATGATACAGATTGTGTTTGCACCTTTAAATTAAAACAGAGTTTTTCTCATTGTAGCGTGCAAATATAGTCAAACTAGTCACCACAGGTACGTTTGCAGAACTTACTGTTAAGCGATGTCACAGTCAACCAATTACCGATGTAAGGCGTCTTCCTGGTTACTTTTATGCCACCTTGTTTCAGTGGGAAGTGCAGAGCCTGTACTGGAACACACCGAGTGCACACAGAACTCCAGCTACATTAATAGGCGATGGGATTTTTCTTTGCTGTCACAGATACATATGCAAATGTGACAGCAATGTACCAACTGGTCATGAAGAGCAGAGGGAGAGCTCTACACATTAGTCATCCCCACAGAATGAACCGCACTGACAGAACCACTAATTAATGGTTAAAAAAAGATTCAAGAGTGATTTCCATCCAGCTCTCCTCCACCTAATCAGTTTATAATAGCATTTTCGTCCTCCGGGTTGATAATGTCTTCTCTCAGATGTCTGCTTGCTCCGTCATTAAGCCCTCGCAGCAGTGGAAGTAGATTTATTTGTGTAGGTGCTTTGTGCAAATCGCACTTTCGCTATATGGACCGAGGTAAATAAGGCTTAAAAGATGGAAAAGAAAAAAGTGAGATGGGGGGGAAAGCTGAGGATAAACAGTCAGTGTTTAAGCATAGCTTTTATCTGACACTTGGTGCCAAAACATGAGCATTCACAGGACATGGATTTCATGTTTTTAGGCTCGTGTTGTGAGAATTACAGGCCGGTAAACTTTAAAGAAGAAATCACAACCATAATGCACAATTATTTGCCTCCTGTTTTACACCCAGTGGAGGAAGGATGCAGGTGTAAAAAGATGTGAATGTAGGTGTAAGAAGAAACAGGAAACAGTCAATCTGCAAAATGACACAAATGGCATTTTTGTTCCTCAAAAACCTGGATTTTCTGAATAGCTTTCATAGAAAAGGCATTAGAAGCCACCAACTATAGAAAGGGCGGTGTGACCTGCAGTTTAAAAAAGCAAAGTGGTTCATTATGACCCATAATTACCTCTAGTGGCCACAGTATTTATGACAATAATAGAGGAAGTCAGGTTGAAAGGAGGAGTTGGCAGAACATTGAATTTTCACTCAAGAGGAAGCAAAGGTTTCCTGCTTATTGGTGTAATGTCTTCCCCTAAACTTAACCAGATTTTTTTTTTTTGTGTGGCTAAATGTGTAAATATGTGATATAAGACTTCAAATCACACATTTCATGTCATCACCTGACACGAGGGGACAGGGCGGACTGGGCATTTCTAGACTGTTAGTCACTAACCCAGACTAAACAAGCTGTAAAAAAATGGCTGACTGGATGCATCCATGGATTTTTTTCTGTGGCAGTGTTTTATGATGTCAGGGTTAGGGCACCATTCATAAAGGCAAAAAGTGATAGTAGGCAAAATGACTCGCCCTCTCTCTCGCTTTTGCTCTGCCGTTTTCTTTCCCTTGCTCTTTTCCACCTGGCAGGTTGGAGGTTAGGCGTTTCAGTGGTTGCCTGTAGTTCACGTCAACCTGCTGGCAGCATCATATACCAGCACCATATACGAGCTTCATGTACCTCTTTGCTGCCAGTCGCTAGATGAAATTGTTGCAGTCTCCAGCAACCACTTGCCAGCTGTATAGGGAATACACATTTTCCCCTTGTTTCCAGAGATTGCCAGGAGGTTGCAGAGTGGTCTCCAGGTGTTGGTGACTGGGGCTGTAGCAATCGATTTCACAGACAACAAGCAACCACACACAAACTCTTTGGGTAATTCACATTTTTATCTTGGCCTGTGTAACTAGGGCAGGAATTTTTTCTCCAGGGAACCAGTGGCAAAACGGCGGCACCACGGCAACACGTACACAGCACACAGTGATGGCGGAGAGTTTCGCTAGTCGCTGTGCTAACATACCGGCTAATGTTTCCCTGTTCCGCAGTGAGAATTAACCCAATGTTCAATATTTTCTCTGCATGACTTTTCTCCCAGGTTGTTCACGCCCCACCCGTCATGACCCTGCGCCCCACTAGAGGGGTGCGCCCCGCAGTTTGCGAAACACTGGAATAGGGCCTACGATAGCAACATTAGAAAAACATCTTACAAGCTCTGATGCAACATCTATGTGAATAAATGTATCAGCAGTTTGGTCATTCAAACTTTATCTACAGAACATCTGCAGGATTGTGTACTGTTGTATAACACTCTGTATGACTGAAATGCTTTTTTTAATATATGATGAAAGAAAACAAACAGTCTTAGCAAATTGCACCTCTTATACTGCCTTTCCTATCATCTTCAGACAATTTCATTCCATAATAATGAACAAAAAACTCTGCGTATTAAATAAAAAGATGTCTTCCCAACTGAAAATACCGTAGATGATGTTAGTGCTTGGTCTGTCTCAACTCCCTCGTAAGGAAAAGATTTGTGTTTTGAATGAGATGTTAAGTTGATAACATCCCAAAGCAAAATTCCTGCTTCCCGCTTTTAAGTTGAATCACAGACTTATTCTGGTCAAGCTTTAATTTACCCAAAACATTTTTGTAAAGATTAAAGGAGACTTTTTTTTCATCTCAAAGTTTAAAGCCTTTGCCCACAGGTCAGAAAAAAAAGTGTAGCCCATAATTGGCACATAAATAGAAAATATGTAAATGACAGAGGATTCAGATTCAGTGGGTCGCATTTTGAGAGCAGTATTTTCTTTTTTATAGGGTACTGGTGCGCTAACAGTAATATAAATGTCACTTTGAGATATTTATTTTAGACATAATCTATGAGAAGTGCATATACAACCTATGTGATTAGGTTACAGAAATGTAGACTATTTGCTTGATAATGTTTAAGCAGATATATTCTCTCCGTGTGAAAAGAATGGACAGAGACAGCAGCTGCTGCCGGGGTGACGCTGAGTTCATCCACACCTTTGCGTTGGAAATGAACTTACTGCCTCACTTGGTATTTGTTTCCCCCAAACTCATTTAAAAAAAGGTGTCTGAGCAGCAACGTGTTTATCACAATAGCAATTCAATTGAGTGTTTGTCATAGACCGCTGCACTGACACTGTTTATTTGAATAAACAAAAATAAATCATCCCACCCCTCTCTTGCATGTAGTGAATATAATAATCGTGCACTGTAAGTGAAAGGCTCGGCTCAGTCCACGAGAAGCCACCAACTGTAAAGCATGACAACAGATTGATTTCATTCTGTCACATTTATTGTGGTATTGATTGTTGGTTTAGATGGATCCATGTTGTTTACAAAGACAGATGTCTCCCAGTAACTGCCTGATTGTCCTTTCTGTTTTTGAAAGCTGAATGGGATTATGATGTATGCGATTACTGCTCTGTATTGATCCAGCGTGCGCATTGGCTGTAACAGTAATCAGAATAGCAAGAAGCATTGCCACTCAATTACACTGTAGCTGATTTTTATTAGCACTGCACCTCTGTGCTGCCACTGCTTATACAGAATACCAGCAACCAATAAATATGCACGAGGCGTTTCTCGATGCCGAGCTTTGACTCACTGACAATGACGTGGCTCTTAAAGGATGCATGTTATCTGGTAGACAAGTGCATCAAAAAAATTATTTAGCAATGCTGCCATAGATCTGTATGTATTCCAGTGCTTCATTGATTTTAACCGAGAGACCGCACCGAGCTGGCCAATAAAATCATAGCTAGTTAAGTTCATCTACAGACAAAATGGCAGTAATAAATTGTCCAATTCAACTGTATTGCCAAATGTTGTTTTCCATTAAGGATTATGTCATGTGGAAACAATAAAGACTTCAGAGCCACTGGTCTGTTCATGGCAAGCCAAAAACACCAAAAACATTCGAGCTGATTTCAAAATAAAAAAAAAAATATTTGGACAAACTGGCTCCTTATTCAAAATCTAAATGGTTAATTTAATTAAGCTGAGATCTGCCTTAATTAGGTGGCATAACAGAACTGCCCTCAGATCAGCTTGAATTGAAGACAAGGTCTGTGTTGGTGTCTCCATTTACCATAATTACATGTACACAAAGAAGCAGCTATCTGGTACAGTCCTACCTTGGCCTGACTTTGTAGGTGTCCTGTTTACATTGACATTAGAGTACACACGATGGATAGCAGAAGGTGTGTGCACTGAAAAAGGAAACACTACAGCAGAATGTTGCTTCATGCACTGACATTAAACAGTGTTTGATAAATGAAAAACAGCTCAGTTATTATATTTGAACAGGATTTTATCTGAGAATATGTGAAAAATGCACATACATGCAGTCTTTTAGTAGTCAGATTTATTTTAACATTTTTAAATTATATTTGATCTCTTTCACTTTAAAACTATTTGTTGTGTTGCAAATACACTTGAAGACACTGTTATGCATTCATTAGCATGTAGCTTAGCAACTTAAATGCTTCCTCATGAAGCATTTTGATGAGCGAGTGTTTGTCACTGCTGATGACCTAAACCCCAACTCTACGCTTTGGGGACGATTCTTCTTAAATATTCACTAAAACAATGGCATAATATCTATATCATAGTCACGGACCACACTCTCATGCGTAGGTGTGCACAAAAAGGTAGAAAACACACGCTTTCTTAAATACAATATATCACACCAATACTTTAATAGCAGAACAAATCAGCTGCGGGTGACAAATAGCACCATTCTGAACTACAGCTGGCAATGACAGTCCTTGTGTTGCTCTATAGCCTCAGTGAGTTTGGCATAGAGCAACATTTGAACCAGTTCTATAGAACAGAGAAAAGCCTGCCATGGTTACTGTAGCTACAGTCATACTGATAATTTTGAGTGTTTCTTCTTCACATCATTTTTTTTAATTCCCTGTATTTATACTCCACTCTGTATTTAAGCATTAGTTAGTATTAATTTCTGACTCTCTTCCACAGCATGTCTTTTGTCCTGTCTCTCTCCCCTCAGCCCCAACCCATTGTGGCAGATGACTGCCCCTCCCTGAGCCTGGTTCTGCCGGAGGTTTCTTCCGTTAAAAGGAAGTTTTTCTTTCCCACTGTCGCCAAGTGTTTGTTAATAAATGGGTTGTTTTGATTGTTAGGTTTTCTCTGTAGTTATTGTAGGTTCTTTATCTTACAATATAAAGAGTATAAAAAGGCAACTGTCGTGATTTGGTGCTATATAAATAAAATTTAATTTAATTTAATGAGAATACATGAGATAAGCCAGTGGTAACTGGTTAGCATCAACTGAAGTTAAAAACAAATAACACATATAGGTGGTACTTTGGTGGCTTGTCTGTATGTGAGAGTTGCTAATTTTGTATAGAGCATTTAAAAACACCTCATACTTGTCATGAGCTTTTTAAACAACTTGGCCAATTCAAAGATAAAACTAGAGCTGCACTGATTGTGGCATTTAGGCTGATAACAATGTTAAATTATTTCTCTAGCTTATAATATATAAACATGTTTTTAAAAAATGCTTCAGTTATTTTTTGTTTTTGTTTTGTTTTTTTGTTTTTCTAGCATGAAGTACATCTCCTTGCTAGATGTCTTGACAGGAAACACACACCAGCAGGTCCAGGTCCTGATTTATTACAGGGTCCAAAGAGTGACTGCAAATCTAGAAGAACAAATAAATATGTGTTATGACTTCATGTTTAGATCACTGCAGAATGCAGTAGAGAGAGACTAAACAGAAATGACAGAGAGAGACATAGTTAGGACCTTATAAAACCTTCTAAGATGAAACACAACACACCTACAAACTTTCAACAGACTGCAGCAGATTCTAGTCTTTGACAGTCAGGAAGGGTTTTTAATTTCAAATGCATAATGCAGCAGCTTTAACAGAAGCAGAATCAGAAAATAAGGATGGTCTCTCATAAAAACATGCTTTATATAAATTCATGCTGCCTTCTATAGTTGAGATAAATAAATGTCCCGCTCAAAAGATACACACAAATAAGATGCGATGGCAATATAACCACAAGTGACAACAACTATCAGCTTTAAAAGTAAATACTAAAGATTTCACAAGTTTATTACGAGTAAACCAGAGTCATCTGAGAGCAGTGTGGTGTTGATCTTGAAACTTCTCGCTGAAAACTGAACGATATTTCTGCTTTAAATGGAATTTTGTTTTAGAGATTATCCAAGATTGGGAGGACTCAGGGTGTTCCACATGTTCTAAGAAACACGAGGAACAATTCTTTATTCGCATGCAGTATACTAAAACACACACACACACACACACGTGCATGTTGCTTGAAACACTGGTAATTGTAAAGTTACACAGCCACAATTGAAGGATCGTGTCTGTTAAAGTCATGTTCTGATTCAATTTAATGAATTGGTATTTATTAGTAAAATGAAGGACAGTAAAGGTGACAGTATGTTACTGTAAGTATAATAAAGACTTCACACCAGGTGAACAGTAAACATAAAGAGACATAAAACATAAAGAGAGTGAGCCAATCAAAGGCTATTTTAAAGATACAAAGAAAAGCTGCTGCGAAATCCATCCAAACCGACCCATTAATATTAGCTTCCTCCATGCAACGTTAGCTCTCCCACTAGAAAACAAGATCCCAACAGGGTTCTATCCAATCCCCTTTACACATACTTGTTTCCTGTCATATAGAGCTAAGTACATAAAAAACAGATATTGTCCAGTACATGCTGCACAAGGCAATTCAACAGTATTCATATTGGTGATGCTGACAGTGGGTTGGTTTAAGTCAAGAGCTCTCCTAAACACATAATCAGTTAACAGTAGATTATCCGTTTTCTGCAATAAAAGAAGTTTTCTAGTGTGAAATGTAAAAAAAAAACACAGACTAATATTTTCTGCTTAAAGAGTTCACAGATTACAGGCTACAAAAAATTACCAAGAGAACCATCCATCCATCTTAACTGTTCTCCAGGTCAGAGTCACAGTGGGGCTGGACCAAAACCCAGTTTACCCTCTGAAGTTCTCATCGGTGATGACCCTAAACTAATCACATTCCCTAAGCCTAGGTCTAAGCATAACTGCATTTTAGGGAGACAAAGAAAAAGTACCTTTTTGGAAAAATTTTAACAGATTTTGTTGCATGTGAGACAGAATTATTGGTGAATATATGGTGAATTATTATTGATTGCCAAGAATTGGAGGAGCAGTTTTTACAGAGGACAAAATGATAGATTTGATGATGATCTCAAAGAGTTAACCTACATGCAGGATTGTGGGAGTACCTGGAGAGAACTGACAGGGAGAACAACGTAAATCCACACAGAAAGACCCCAGCTGGCTGGCAGGTTTGAACCCGGAACCCACTTGCCGATGCTAATGGCAGTAGTGCTTATAATGTTATTATATTAAGGGGCAAGGGGTTATGCGAAAGAGGCTCATCCACAGGTTGTCCTTCTGTTGAGCGAGCTAAAAAGTCGTGAATACAATAATAATAATAAAACAGTTTAAAAGCAAGGTTGGCAACTCTGATAGTTCTGGCATGTTTCACATGTTTTTACTTTCAGACGCCGAACAAATCTTAGGCCAAATAAGGAGCAGCCTCAAAACCAGTTCTTTATAAAAATAATTATATATATTAAATAGCACTTTTAGTCTGAAGTCTCTGAGGTTAACATCAGTCTGGTTCCATGTTTCAGCACCTGTTTTTCTGTTTAAGTTCTGTTTAGCTACTAAAATAATATTCTGAGTTCTAAATCATACATTCTGAGTAGATTTGGTTTTTATTGGATCCATTTCAGAAGAAGGCCGGGGTAGGCAGAATAAGTCATCTCTGATTATGTGTTTATTTCACTGAAGGATTTCAAACTTCATATGAACATCAGCTGCATTTATCTTTTCATTTCTGAGGCAGAGACATACTGAGCAGCTGAGGGCTTCAGTCAGAGTTCACGCAGACTGCAGGACAGCACTGCCTGATCTGCCTGGTGACACAGGCAAGACCTCCTCTGGCTTCCCATGCTGAGCAGCCACCCAGCGACCTCTGACCTCTGGCTAGTCACGGGGTTTTGATCCTACCAGCAGCCAGCGGCAGCACAGCTGTAGCAGCAGAGGGAGGCATCCTCGGGCCCCAATTAGGCTTCTGAGTCCCAGCCGGCCTGCCGCGGCAGCCCTCCTCCAGGGAACCAGGGGCCTGACACTGATGTGGCTGAACAGCAGCTGAAGGGGAGGGCAGCAGGAGGTGGTACCTTTGAGGCAGTGCCAATAAGTGGTTTAAAAATGTATGGCAGTCTTGTCAAACTTTCTTCATTTCATGGTGCCATAGCAACCGACTTGAGCTCATAGCATGGTTGGAAGTGGGAAAAAAAAGAAAAGGAGGTGGGTCGCATTTGTTCTCCCTGTATCTTACTTCAACACAAGCCTACACGCTATTCACATTACAGTCATTCTAAATGAAGGTCTGGTTCAATGAGATGATGCTGGAGAAAGTTGGTACAAAATGACAGAGAACAGAAGTGGAAGTGGATCGAGGTGAGGTTTTTTATTTACAGCTCAAAACAAAACGGCACTGAGATGATAAAGGCTAAATCTGCCTCCAGGGAGATATCCTACTGAAGTTGGATCTTATTGTAACTCCTCTGTCATCTATAACGCTAGTGTAACAGTAGAGAAAATTCGCAGTTTGACAGGCAGTTCAATAAAGAGGGATCTGGAAGAACTGAACATAATTTATCGAGTTACAGAATTCAATTAAACGATTTGGCGATCAGATGCCGATGACCCATCATTGCAGAATGGAATCCCAGCGGTAACAGGAATTAGGACAGGGCCAAAACCACTGCACTGTGCAGCCACTAAACTCGCTACCTTTACTAAAAAAGAAAAACCTGCATGTTTGCAACAGTGATAGCAATAAACTATGTGCAAATGAACGTAGTTTACTTTAAGTGTCATTCGAGAGTGTGCTTCTGTAGCCATGTGATGTCTTGGTCACCTGTTTACGATGTCCCCCTTTTTAATCCTAAGTTTGATAAGTGGTAAAGGAGATGGATGGACATTGACTTCTACAGTCAAAGGTCCCACGTTGTTTTTTAATTATGTTATGTCAAAGTCACCATTAGAGTCAAGTAAAAAAAAGAATGTAAATAGTTTTTGATGTGTGACAGAATAATTACTGGTGTAGTACCTGTTCTGTGAACAGTTTTCAGTGGATTTTGGTAGTAATGGAATGATAGTTACTGGGCAGAAGGATAAATATAGCTCGACATGTATATGCACAGTATTGCCAAAAGTATTCACTCACCCATCCAAATCATTGAATTCAAGTTCCAATCACTTCCATGGCCACAGGTGTATAAACAAAGCACATACTGTAGGAATGCAGACTGCTTCTATAAACATTTGTGAATGAACAGGTCACTCTCAGGAGCTCAGTGAATTCCAGTGTTGTACCATAATAGGATGCCACCTGTGCAACAAGTCCAGTCGTGAAATTTCTCTACAACTAAATATTCCAGAGTCAACTGTTAGTCGTATTATAACAAAGTGGAAGTGATTGGGAGCAACAGCAACTTAGCTATAAAGTGGTAAGCCACATAAAATCATAGAGCACAGTCAGCAGCATACAGTGTGCAGAGGTCAGCAACTCTCTTCAAAGTCAGTTGTTACAGACCTCCCAACCTGATGTGGCCTTCAGATTAGCTCAAGAACAGTGTGTACAGAGCTCCATGGAATAGGTTCCATAGCCGAGAAGCTGCATCCAAGCCTTACATCACCAAGCACAATGCAAAGCACTAGATGCAGTTGTGTAAAGCACGCCACCACTGGACTCTAGAGCAGTGGACAGTCTGGGTTTGGTGGTTGCCAGGAGACCGGTACTTGTCTGACTGCAATGTGCCATTTGGAAAGTTTGGTGGTGGTGGTGGTGGGTTGTTTTTCAGGAGTTGGACTTGGTCCCTTAGTTCCAGTGAAAAAAAATCTTAATGCTTCAGCATACCAAGATGTTTTGGACAATTTCATGCTCCCAACTTTGTGAGAACAGTTTGGGGATGGCCTCTTCCTGTTCCAACATGTTCCAACATGACAAACCAGGGCACAAAGCAGGAGCGTAAAGACATGGATGAGTGAGTTTGATGTGGAAGAACTTGACTGGCCTGCACAGAGTCCTGACCTCAACCCGATAGAACACCTTTGGGTTAGAGTGATGACTGGGAGCCAGGCCTTCTCGCAGTGTTTGACCTTACAAATGCACTTCTGAAAGAATGATCAGAAATTCCCATAGACATCATAATAAACCCTATGGCTTAAGAATGGGATGTCACTCAAGTTCATTGGTGTGTGAATGTAGCTGTATTTGTAAGAAATGACTATTTTCGCTTATTTGATTACAGACCTATTATAGTATCACTGAATGCTGAAGCTTAATGATGCGTGGCAAAGAGAAAAATGGAAACATAGTTAGGTTAGTCATGATAGTGGATGCTAGTCTGTGTGGCCCTGTGTTACAGAGAATTTTCAATGCACATGACTACCTACTGTATGTTCACTGTCCAAATGACTTTCTTCCTTGGCAAACTACTATTTAATCTCTATTCAAGCCTAACTGTTTCCATAATTTTTCTCAAGCTTGTACACAAAGTTTTTCGTGTACATGGGTCATGGTGACTGCCAAATGTACACAGTTCTCTGTAAATGAAGCAAGGCAGAACAGACTGAGGACAGGAAACTGCGTGCAAGGCCCTGCATGCACCGCTACCCAGACACACACTGTAAGTACACAACACAACCACCATGCACATTCACCAAGAACACGGCGTACATCATGGATCCACATATTCTTGTATACACAAGTACATATGACAGTTTAGGCAGATCTGCATCAGCATGTCCTACCACTGTGTGACTGACCCAAAAAAACAACACTTGAATTAACGTTTAGCCCATTTTTAATTACATTTGCCTTTAACTACGCTGCCCCCTACACTACTAATACATGTTATAAAAATTAATTCCATGCTTGGTGTGGTCCAGTGGCAATTTCTCTAAGACTGCAAGGGAAGCTCAGCTTCCCCTAAAATGTCAAAAAATAACTGATCAAATATATACTGTTGTGTGTACATGTCATTGACTAAATATGCGCTATTTTAAATATGCAACTTTTGTTCAGATTCAGCTTCTTATCACTGGTGACGACGCGGCTTTCCTCTCACTCATTCCCGCAGCTTCTCAGTGCTTTAAACAGTGTGGACACTGAGCGTCCACAGAGTTCAATAGCGAAGCCTAAAATGCTGCGAAACGAGACGAGTCATTGGATAAATGCTGGCCTTTGTCCCGCCCATCGGACGCTCAGCGTCTCTGGGGGTCTATGGGGCAGTGGGCTGGCCTCGGCTGGCCCGGACGCTCAGCTTATGCATGATGATTGGATGATCTGTCTGAGGTTGAATCCCTTTTTGATTGACAG
>VUQK01015182.1:0-14011 GCA_015106715.1 Bujurquina vittata
AAGACTTTCAATCTCTTTGTCCATCTTCAAAGTTAAGTGTGACACAGTTCTTATACCTTTAATTTCAGATGAACTTAAAAATTTAATACTAGTATATTTTATATAGTTGTTTTAAAGGCACGATGTAGTACTGTGTCATGATCCGGGGTCGGTGGCCCAGGGTGCCTTGGTTCTTTTTTGTTATGCCTTAGGCTTTTGGTTTCTTGTTTGGTTTTGTGTTTGGTTTCTTTTGTGAAGTTCTGTTTTTATTTCTAGTGGTAATTGTTTATGCTTTCGGATTTTGTTATTATAGTCTTTTGTTTGGGTTTTGATGTTTCCTGTTTTCCTGTTCTTGTTGTCGTGTGATTAGGTTAAGTTATTTCCCTGTGTGTTATTGAAGTTCTGTTGTCTGCCTGTGCGTTCTGTTTTGTCACTTCCTGTTTTATTTTGATGTGCTCGTGTTCCTTGTGCGTTGTATTTAGTTTTGCTTCCTTGCGTGTCATCAGTGTATTATGTTCAGCTGTGCTCCCCTCATGTTTCCACTCCCCTCGTTATTCCCTTGTGTATTTAAGTGTTCAGTCTGTGTCTTTCCCTTGTCGCGTCGTAGTTGGTTTTTCCTGCTGTGTGCTTCATGTTTCCGTCGAGTTCAGATTATGCCTCAGTTGTAAAT
This sequence comes from Bujurquina vittata, assembly GCA_015106715.1. Taxonomy (NCBI): domain Eukaryota; kingdom Metazoa; phylum Chordata; class Actinopteri; order Cichliformes; family Cichlidae; genus Bujurquina; species Bujurquina vittata. The sequence continues at coordinate 650 of VUQK01015182.1, forward strand.
AAAGGCTTCTGTTAAATTAAGCACCTGTCTTTGATAGTCCTGCATTGGGGTCCTCTGCCACGCCAGCCACAGCCCAAACCTGACATACTGTTGTTCTGAGCTTATTAAAAGCTGGGGTTTTTTAGGTATATGGCCCTCACAGCACATCCATGTTACAAACATATGACTTCATAGAATATGACATATTACTGTAGATTCATGTTCTTTGCTTGCACTTGTAAAGGTCACTGTGCACCATTACAGGCACCTAAAGCCAATGGCTATCTGCTACGACTCGCCTCAATTAACTGGAATCACAGAACAGGCCCTCTTAACAGTATTTTTCCTGCTGGTGACTTTTGGACTTTTCTACTTAGCACTGATTTGAATATATGCATGTCAATCCATCTGTATAGTTTTTTGGGTTCAGCTTGCTAGCGGCAGCCAACACATTGCGACTTCAAAATGTGGAGTTTTCAGACTGAATGACTCAATTATTTTTTAGGATGAATGAAAATGAGTAATGTTATTGGGACTTATTTGTTTGGCTCCATAAGGAAGCGAAGTCCCCGTAGTGTGCCAGTGCAAACAGGTTTATGTCCCCACAACATGAGTAATGCAAGTGCACACACACACACACACACACGCACACACAGACATCCATTAACATACATATTGTATTCCTGAAAGTTGATGGAAAAAAAAGATAACATTAGAAATTGGTGTCAGGTTGCTAAGAAAGTGTGATACTTTGGCATTATGCCACAATTACACACACACACACACACACACACCAAATCACTAGCTGCTTTTCCCTGCTTCCCACCCACACCTTCTTCTTATCTTTTTCATTGTTACTCCAGTTCCCTCCCTCATTCTCACACCTCCACCTTTCCCCGGTGCTGCCTCAGTAATCAGAGTTAATCATAATCCTCAGACTCTACAGACACACTAGGATCCATTGTTTCAGTATGGAAAAACATAGTGGAGTACAGATAAAGAGAAAAATTTTAAGTCATGTTCGTGGTCAATTAAGCTTTAAAAATATTTTAAATGTGCACTGCTGAAACAGGCTCTCTACACTTCAAATGAAAATCATCACAGGGCTTACCCCCAGATTAATCTGTAAGGGTTTAAGTGTTTTAGTGGGGGTCACACATTAATGACATGTGCATGTGCATGTATGTGTGAGTGGACATGTGTAGCTGATCCTGGGCCCAACGCCTAACCAGTTATGAAGAAAGTTAGTCAGACATGCAAGCCGTGAGAACATTTGGCCCGGCTCCAAACTAAATATAAGAACCACACCATTAATTTATGGCAGGTTTACTACAAGCAAAGCAAAGCATAAAGTGTGCTGCTTTCATCCTCCCAGAGTGTGTGTGTGTGTGTGTGTGTGTGTGAGTCCTTCAGATGACAGAATGATAACATTGTTCTTTGCCATGCTGCTTATATCAGTATGAGCTGCATGGCAAGGCATGCGTGTGTAGACAGGTTCGATCGTTGAGCTTTGTCACATGTCATTCAGAGAAAACAAACAGCAAACCGCCTGCTTTAATTTTACCAACGGGTAAATTTTCTTATAAAAAACAAACCAATGCAAATGTTTGGCACAACAGCGCACTGAGATCATGCTTACGAAAGCTGACGGACAAGACAGGTTATAAAAGCAAACCAAAGCAAAACAGATATTATGCAAACTTTCAATCTACAGGTGTTTACCATCGACTATAAATAAAAGGTGCTCAGGAGGCTCAGTATAAGCATTTTGGTTGCCTACATGTTGGTTTTTTGGAGCCAGAAGTGACCGTATTTGATGAAGAGTGGATAACAAGTTACCAGCAAGCAACAGCAAGCTTGATTAACGAGCTCGATTTAAAACTGTACTGGTGCAATGCACAGATATGCATATCTGCTAATTAGGGTCAAATAAAATATTAGAATTTGACTTATCAAAACTGAACTTCTTGGATGGACTGGACCTAACTACCAAGCCAGACTGTATTTGTTTGACAACCCCATTAAAATATTCCATAGGGCACCAACAGCTCAAGCATGGTAAAGAGGTCCAAGTTCAGTGACTGATGAGTGGAGGTGAGGCCTAGCAAAGCGTGTTGGCACACCTACCAGTCAAAGAGCCCAAGCCCAGTAACATCAAGCCTTACGAGTATCTTCAGCACTCCGTACAACGTGCCTCATTCACACAAGCACTTTCTTCTACGCCTAAGTGGTTTCTGTATAACATTCACACATTCACACTTTGATGACTGCATCAGAGAGCAACTTGGGGTTCATTATTTTGCCCAAGGACACTATGGAGTGTAGTAAAACATCACACTGAAGGGTATCCTGGGTGTTACGACGTAAAGGCACGGGTCTGGAACAAGCATCCATATGTGGCCGTCTGTCGTGGCACTGGTCTTAAGTCACTGATCTACCCCCCTAAAAATGAGGACAGCCTCAGAAAGTATGAACATAAACTATTTTCTTTGCTGTGTACTCAGCTTGTGGATGTGGTGGTGCTGGAGTCGATCCCAGCTGTCACAGGGTGAGAGGCAGGGTACATTTTGGGCAGAGCACCAGTCCTTCACAGGACTAACACAGAGACAACCACACACTCACTCCTAATTGTAAAATTACCCTAACAAGCTGGGCTGTGCGAGGAAGCCCATGCACGGTGAATATTCAAACTCCACACGAGAACCTCAGGCGACAGAGAGGTTTGAGCAGGGAACCTTCTTGCTGTCAGACAATTATAAACGGTTTGGGAATGTTTCAGTGATATGTTTGTTGACATAATCAGCTCACTTTCTAAATTTATGTGCTTTAGTAAGTAGCAAAGTAAGGTAAGACTGCTTCTCATGATGCTGCAAATGAAAGAGATCCTATTTAATCTACAAAGCCTGCACCATTTCCTGTAAAGCAGTGAGAAGCGGCAAAAAGAAAACACTGTCTTTCATTCTCCTCCTCTGTGTGTGTGTGTGTGTGTGTGTGTGTGTGTGTGTGTGTGTCTTAACTTGTCCAGGGTTTTATCCTGCTGTGTGTACCAGGAAATTGCCCCACTCTCCACAAGTATGTTTATACTGCTGCCTCCTTAACAACATCACTGCACACACATACACACGAACACACACACACACACACACACAGCTGATAAGCTCGCACATAATCATTCACGCACAGACATGCGCTCTCAAATTCAGATATGCTGACAAATGTGTGTATATTTTTAGGTTCTTGCTCACATTGTTCTGCTGTGTACTGAAGCTTTGGGAGGTCTGATGACGAACCTCGAGGTCCCGCGACATGTTTCCTGTTTACACTGCTCTAGACAATTACCAGCCAGCTGACGCACTGTGTGTGCTTACAGTACAAGCGTGTGTACAGTATTGTGTATCTTGGCCTGTGAGTTCTTGCCCACCTGTTTGTGTGTGCGTCCGCGTGTCTGGACGCCAGTGATTTGAATTTGTTATGTTGAGGCCCTCAGCATTGGTGCGTATTCCATAATGCTAATTTGGAGAGAAAATATTATCTTGCGCATAACTGCACAGCAGCGAGCAGAGTGACAGCAGGGTTGTTTCTACTGGGACTAAACTGCCCTGCACGTGGAATGATAATAGAGGCTGGTGAAATCAGATTTTATTATCCTATGGGTCAGCAAGAAAATAAACTATTGTGATATTGCTGTCACATTGTGTTATATTTAGGGTTAGCTTCAGGTTAGCCTGCAACAGAAAATACCTTTTGTAAGGCAGAAAGGAGAAAATGCACTGAAATAAAAGCGGGCAGTGTCTGAAGGTTGATGGGGGTTATTAAAAAGTACTGTCAGAAGATATTAAGGCAGTTTCACATAAGATTTTTCCCGTCAATTCAATTCAACTCCATTTTATTTATATAGCGCCAAATCACAGCAAACAGTCACCTCACAGTACTTTACACTATAAGGTAAAGACACTACAATAATTACCGAGAAACCCAGACATTCAAAATGACCCTCTATGAGCAAGCACTTGGCAACAGTGGGAAGGAAAAACTCCCCTTTAACAGGAAGAAACCTCCGTTTGGGGGTGAAGGGATGTCTAAATGTAGAAGATTTGTGTATCAAAGAATTAAGGCTGCTGGTGGATGCTGGTGTGTGGTGAGCTGTAGAATACTTATTAAAGTGATCCTAGCAAAGGTAAATGGTAAACAGAGGCCAATGACATGGACAAAATGTGAGCTCAGCCTGTTGTTTAGTTTTTCCCCTGAATATATGAATAGAATTGCATCTCAATGATATTAAAAAAGGGCATTTAAGCCAGTGATAGAGAAAACTCTCTTAACGGCATAATGTACCTCTTAATGGGTTTGCCAGAGACTTTTTGGCATCCAAAGAATTTAGTATGGCGTCCCACTGGGGTTAGGCATGTCACGGTTTAATGAAGACTTCAGAAAATAGGAACATCCCATGCTGTGGAGGAGAGCTGTTTAGCGTACAGTGCATGTACTTGCACGGCTATCTTTGTGAGGGTGAAGTAGATAGTTCTCAATTTGAAAAGATCTTCAAAGGAACTTACTTTAAGAGACAGAACTAGGTTAAGATTAAAGTTTGAGCAATTGTTGTGTTTTTCCAAACAAATTTCTTCACAAAGCTAGAACAAATGCATTTGTGTGTGTGCATTTGAATAAATCTGTCGAGGAACTTGATCTCTGGCTGAACTGACAGATAAACACATTATACTGCTCATGTGTTCGTCTGTTAGCCATGTTCTCAGTATTTCCAGGTCCCAGGACGCAGACTGGCCTGTTTAACTGAGTAATGGGGCCAGCAGATGCTCAATCGCCAGGGTCCTGAAAATGCAGTCCACGTGCCAGTGGCAGCTCTCAGGAATATTTTATCCTTCCCAAGGGCTCAACGTGGAAGATTGCACTACCATCCATCCATCCATCCATCCATCCATCCATCACTGATGTCGCCACAAAACAACATCATGGGAGCATTTCTCTGACTTTAGAGGAGGAGTACTTGATAAAGGGTGAGTCTAGTTGATGTTGTACCGAAGTTGTTTCCTTTTTTTTCCCCAAAAGGCTGATGATCTTTATAAAAGAGTAACCATAAAAGAGTATAGGTATGTGTTAGTCTGAATATCAAGTTATCTGCTGTATTACAGTTGGACAAGAGAAGTAAGAACTGGCTAGAGGTTCTCTTAAAGGAGTTTGAACAAGACAGCTAAATGCAAAACTGACCTTTCCTTTCCTTTCCTTTCCTTTCCTTTCCTTTCCTTTCCTTTCCTGTCACTCTCAGCTGTAATTAGGTCTGACTATGCTTTGATTCCGTAAAAGAGACTTCTTTAAGGGGACCTATCGACAGTCCATCTGGAAGGCTTTAAACGTTGTTTCAATGATCTGCCAAAATGTCTTTATAATGTCAAAGCAAAGAAGCGGAAGAAGCAAGAAAAAAAAAACATATAATGGAAAAAACAAGTGTGTTCATGCAACCTGTCTGAGTGTAACTGGGTGTAGCAACTGCTTGTAAAGGTTTTTTAGTTCAAAGCTGTGTGCACATTTACTGTAGGTGTGTCAGTGTGCCCCGAGACCAAACAGTATCACGAAGACATCGCAGACGACAAACCCCTGTGGTTTTCAGAGGAAGCTAACAAGTTTGAAATTTGGAGAAAAAAAAAAGGGTGGAAAGACGCTGGAACTGTCTTTCAAATGTCTTTATTTTTCAAAATGCTGACTCCAAAAGAACAAACATGTGAGTCATGAGTGAAATGTGGAGACTGGGAGAATGTTGAAATCAAGATGTTAGAGGCTGACATGACAGTCGGGCTGACGGGAACAATCCCACTCTCGCTCTGTTTATTGTTTCATTTGAGCCAGCGCAATTAATCACCCATATGCACTCCCTTGCACAAGCCTACACACACACACACACAATCTTCCTTTAATGAAAGCCCAAGTCTGCTCTCTCTCCTCCCGCTCAAATCTCAGTTTCACTTTCACCGCTTATTTTGTTTTTGTTTGTTTCTCCTTTTTTATGTGTGCAGCGTGCGAGAGTAACACATTAATATGAGTTGTGTTCCTCTTTACGAGATGCACCGTCGGCCGGTGTGTGTCAGAAGTATGAGTGTTTAACACAGCTCAAGTGTACACTTATGAGGCACGCTCAGTCCAATCCAAACAGTTGCGCAGGTTTTGATTTCAGACGTTCTGCAGCCTTTAATGGCTAAGTCAACATGAAGTCAACAGCAGAGTATTACAGCTGCTCAGGCTGCGTTCAAAGACAGAAAGCTTGGCTTTTTTTGTCAGCTTGGCTGTGATTTAAAGGTAGATGCATGAATAAATCCAAGAATGGATACTGGATAAAACCAATACTGATGGTGCACTTTTTGGACCAGTCGGGGTTGTTTGTGAAGTTTTATTTCGTCTGGTATAAGTTTGAGGTATTACATAAATATTTTTAAAAAAGATCCAGTTGGAGATTTCCTGAATTACTCATGGTTTAAAAGTCAGCTGCTCAAAGCAAGACACAACTCGAAGGATTAACGTGCAACTTAGTGCCTGCAGGCAAAAAGTGTATTATTAGTCATGCTCTCCTTCCCCCCATCGGCCGGTTCAGCGACTAAACCGAGCAGCTGTCATTCATTTTGATGAGCGATCTACCTGTGAAAGCCTCCATAGCCTGAAGCTGTTGGAGACTGGTTTGAAGAGACATTGCCAAAGAGAAAATAAACATGTTTTTCACTCTTGTCTCATGCACATTTGGCTTTGCTGACACTTGTATCCCTGCTACCCTGCAGCGAGCTGGAATTGGTAGGGTTTTTTTTTTGGTTTTTTTATGTCAGCCATGGATGATTTGTGTTTGTGTCACATGAAAAAGACAAACGGAAACATTCACGAGACTGCAGCACTCTGTAGTGTTTTTCAGCTTATTGTTTCGGCCTTACACTCCACAACTTGAACCCTTAAACTGAATGTTTTTGCTCTTGACATCTTGGTATTTTAAAATCTGATGTCAGGAGTGTGAAGTGGATCTGACTGAGAAACTGAGGGACATGCTCATAGGCTAGCTGCTATATCACTTTTTGGGTATATGAGCGCTGAGAGCAGGAAGTTATCAAGAAATTCAATTCAGTTTTATTTATATAGTGACAAATAACAACCTGGAATAATGCAGAGAAAACCCAACAGTCAAAACAACCCCCTATGAGCAGCACCGGGAAGGAAAAACTCCCTTTTAACAGGAAGAAACCTCCAGCAGAACCAGCCTCAGGGAGGGGCAGCCATCTACTGCGACCAGTTGGGGGTGAGGGGAGAGAGGACAAAAGACATGCTGTGGAAGAGACACAGAGATTAATAATTACAATTAATGATTAAATACAGAGTGAAGTATAAACAGAGGAAATAAGGCGAATGAAAAGAAACAGTGCATCATGGCAGCCTAGGCCTATAGCAGCATAACTAAGGGTCACCTGATCCAGCCCTAACTATAAGCTCTATCATAAAGGAAAGTTTTTAAAAAGAGAGGGTATTTGTCTCCCAAATCCAAACTGGGAGCTGGTTCCACAGAAGAGGGGCTTGAAAGCTGAAGGCTCTGCATCCCATTCTACTCTTTAGTATCCTAGGAACAGCAAGTAAATCAGTAGTCTGAGAGCGAAGTGCTCTCAGACTACACACACTACACACACAAATGCATATATATATAGTATATATATATATATATATATATATATATATATATATATATATATATATATAATTATTAAAGCCTTTTAAAGTTCTGTAAAGTTCAGGTTTGGTCTCGTTGGGTTCCTTTTATGGAGGTGGGGTTATTATTGTCACTTACATAAAACCAATAATCTAACAGTGTCTGTGCACTTTTTTATTTTGGCCCACACTTTCCTCTGTCCGGATCACCATTTCTATCAGCTCCGACACTCATGCGCTATCAGTCAACACTGGCTGAATTTCCCCCGCTCACAGCAAACAAATGAACTCCACTCCTTCCTCTAATTGCTGAAATGCACGCTAATACGCTTCGATTTGCATCGAGTCTCGCTCTGTTTATAGCTCTGCTGTACAGCACATATTCCTCTGTCATCATAGTCTTTCCACACACCCTCACTAATAACCTATAGAAGCTGTTACTGATATACTCCAGCCAGAGGCAGCACAGAAAATATATTTTTTTACTGTCAGATCTGTGCTGGATAATGCCAGTTTATACAGTTTAATAAGTGGTGTTTATGGCACAGCAAGGCCAATGGAGAGGTCTGCTCGTTCTAATATAATTCAAACAAAGAGGCTTTTATTGATTGTTGGACCGAGTGGACATTTGTGCACCATGAACTCGCATAAATGTACACGCAAAGGATGTGGTCATATAAAAATTCACACACACACACACACGCACAAACACACACAGACCCTGGGGCAAACTTTTGAGAAAAGAAGGCGTGGAAGAGGGAAGAATAGCAGTATGCTTCAGAAAGACATTAACTCCACATTAAGAAACATGTAATTGCGTACCATAGTGGATGTACTTGGGCTTGTGCATGTGTATAGAAAGCAGAGCTGATGGTTTGGGGGCTTCCAGCAGTCCAGAGAGTCCAGGCCACAGCTGGTTGTGCTTAGACTGTTTGTCATATGTAGCATTATGGTCTGTGCAGCATAACTACACACAGAGAGACGCACAGGTAAATATACTTTGTCACGCAGTACAGAATTTTAAACAACATAGGACACTTTCCCAAGTGTGGCGCCCCCTAATGGCAGAAAGCACTAACACGTAACTGTGACTAGCTTGTAAATGTTTTGCGATGATTCAACTTGATTTCTCAGTCCAATAAAATGTGACCAAACTAAGTCTTTTAAAGCATCTTAGTTAAAGTCACCTACGCACATGGGAAACTAACTACACTCTTAATGCTTCTATATAATGCCAAAATCTACCCTGGAATTCACCCCAACATCAGACCGTGCAATACTCAAAAAAACTGCAAACAAGCCTACAGAGCTCCCAGAGTCTACGGGCTGCAGTTAGCATGCTAAAACTTAAAGCTAATGACAACTACACAATTAGAATAATACAACAATGTTTGCTAGGGTTGTGAGGAGAAAGGCTCAGCTTAGGTTTGCAAAGTTGCAACTGGCTTTATATGTTGCCTGTATGAATATGGGCAATGTGCTACAAGATGGGATGTATTGAGGTGGTAGATTTGGACAGTTTTGGACTGTCAGCAAAGTTCTTTTAGAAACTCTTTGTCCAGCCTTTGACACCAGCTACTCTGCTTCAGCCCTCAAAATCTGTGCTAGATGCAGGCCTCGGTGGGCAGTTCAGCTACCTCGGCTAAATTCAGGCATTTGGAGAACCAGAACTGAAAGGTTGTATTTTTATAAAGATCAGCAGGCTTCATGTATTTATGTATGCAGCTATAAAGGCAGACATATTTATTGTTGTCAGTCATCACGTTTTTCTTCCAAAGTATGAGGCTGTAAGACTTTTAGCACAGACAGATGAGCTAGCAGTCAGGAGGGGATTCCTACAGACAGTAACTGGGCAGAGAAGCAGACAGGAAGGTCAGCTTCATGACGAATAGAAACGTATTCTCTCCAAACAAACCAGTACAGAATGTTCTTGGCACCTCGCCAATGACTGAATGGAGACACGGCCTCTCTCCCGCTCTCTTTCTCTTTCTGAATCTGACTGTGTGTGCACCTCTCCCGTCCTTCGCGCCCCTCCTCGTCGGAGCAGAGAGATGAATGGTTGACAGAGGAATGGAGGAAACATCCAGCAGCCAGATTCCTCAGTTCTTGTAATGCCATTCACACGGGTGTGAGTGTGTCACCGTAGCAGGGATGTGTTTGACTGTGCACATGCACACTGCACTGTATGTTGATGTCTAGCTCTGTGTGTGTGTGTGTGTGTGCGCATGCAGGCTCTTTCATCTCTGCTATAAACATCTGCATGCTCACTCCAGATAACCTCTGTTCTACAGCAGTGTGTTTCACCATGGGGCATTGCCAGGCTGGAGCTGTACTTGCACACACACTCGCACACATACCTGCACCTACAGACACTAAAATACGCAGTAATTTACTCAAACACTCTGTACAATTGTGTCTGCCAAGTCTTATATAAGCCACAGAGGTTGTGTCAGAGGGGACTGGGCTGTGAAGTGGAGCACAGCTGGAAGGGAAACACACACACACACGCACACACACACACACACACACACACTGTGGAGCCTCAGATAAAATTTGCAGCTTTGATTTTCCTCATTCATCACAACCACTGAGCCATTGAGGACTGCTCAACTGTGGATGGATCTTCATTGCAGGCACCATTACCATTAGTGTGGGCTTGAGAAACAAATATAAGTGCAAAGAGAGAAAAACAAGTGTGTGAACTTATGTGTGTTCTTGCTTGGGTGTGTGTGTGTCATCCCGTTTTATGCCAAGCAATGCATCCACATAGATTGTGCCATGAATGCAGAGAGGGCAGTGTGTAGTTAAGGCAAACACCTCGCCCTCGCACTGCAGGCTAAGCTCTTATCTCTCTCTCACACAGCCTCTCTTGTCCACACCTTCCTCTCTCTCTCAAATCTTTTGCCGTTTATTTGCACAAGTCTCCGACTAATCAGTTTCATGTTTTGTCTCCTGATTAGCTCGCACACTGCTATTAATGAGTGTATCGCCAGCACATATGGATTCATGCTTGTGGTTTGAATGGTGGAAGGCCGCTGTAGCCAAACACATGGCGCGTGTGCATGTTCAGAAACACACACACACACTGATTGATGACTCAGTTAATATGGTTGTGTGAAACAGAGGAGACCCAGGCAGGTCATCGCCTTCTGACATCCATCCATCAACGCCTCTCACCAGGGGACTATTCTAGCTGCTAAGTTAAACATACACACTGTACTGTTAATGCATACGTGTCTAGATGTGTGTGTGTGTGCGTGTGTGTCTGAGATATGCACTGAAACCTGTCTTGCTCACGGAGATGAATGACTTTTGGAAAGTGCCTTATCCTCCTGTGAGGCTGTATTCCAGGTCAGGAGATATGAACCAAAAACCCGTCTTCCTCACGCAAATAGATCTTGAAAGCTGTTTATAACATATGATATGATTTCTGTCCTCTCTAACAAACAAGTACATGCCAATATTTGATCAGTAAATAATTAATCAGTTAATCAGTTGCTTTAGAATTCCTCTAACATCATAATGTAGGCCATGTTGGGACTCTTTCAGATCCACGTTAAATAAATGATCAAGTGTTATATGTATTCCAAAAGAGCAATTGTTCACTTGGACTGTTCCTCCTGCAAAAAATAAATTTGTAGATAAATAAAAATGCTCAAACTAATAGACTGTATAAAAAGATGGTTGTAGCTAAGCAATCAGTCACTGGAGCCATTTTGCAGTCCAGAGCTGCAGCTTGTTGTATATGTGAGGACAGAAAGGCCCACCCCTACACCACACTAAATGACCAGCAGTCCACAGGCGAGCCAATGTTAGCTTCTATAACGATAGGTGTCAATCAAATACAACCTTAGCATTCTGTAAGGTTGTTGCTAATTTTCATTCTTTACCAAAAAAGCATTAGAGCTGCATGTCTATTTATTCTTTAAAACATATATGCTGTTAAGGATATTTACAGCTCTGTTTCTTAATTCTCTTTATGCAGCTTTGCATGATTCAGAGTTCACAGTAATCCTTATTTAACTTGTAGTGGGTGTTAGTGCAGCCTTTCAGTTCAGTTTTCCCTCTCCCTGAAACCAGACTTTCTTCTCATTGTTTTCCTCCTTGTAGACAGAAGCTTGAACAGCAGGTGGGCGGAGCCTCTGTGTGGCTGAGATGACTATATTAGGGAAATCTGTTCTGACATCATAAAGAGGAAATAGTAGAAAAAAAGTGTCTGAAACTGAAGGCATTTACAGCTGGCTGAAGCTTAAGCATTTGGCTTACTGTGACTACTTTGCACATACTCATGATTAAAAACTTTGCTAATTTTTAATGTGTTATTATATGAACACCCAACACTGTAAGAGCACATACACACCAGATGATTACAGAACTGCATCCACTTTAAACTGTCGCTCAGAGATCATCAGCAGTCATAAATGTTTCCTCATAAGACTCAAATTTTTTGAAATTACATTTTCAAAATGGCCTCCAGAGCACATACGTCTTGTTGAAAACAATTATCGGCCTAGTATCTCTAAAGAGAAGTGGGTGGGAGTCAGTTGTAGCAAACAGCAAAAGATTTAGAATGCTTAATGAAGAAAAAAGTTCCTGTCTATTACGTCTATTATGTCTATTTCCTGCAATAACGAGTAACCAAGCTCACATTAGTTTTAGGTCTGACAGTGTAGCAGCTCTTCGTGTGAATTCCTTCATGGGAATGTTTTGACTCTGCAGAGTCAAAACTGCAGCTGTCAGTTGAATCTAGTTTGGGGGGGGGGGATCCAGTCTCACTAAATGGAATTACTCAAGGCACTGTGGTGAGATAACTCCACCTGTTTCCAATGCTCTAGAAAATTCACTCTGTGTTTTACCATCTTGAAAATGAAGTGCCTGGGATTGTGCTCAGATAAAGAGTGCAGGGGAGCTGTTAAACAGAAACTGAGCAGATCCCAGTGTCTCCTTTTGCTTTGTCAAAGTTATTACTGACTTGACGGCATAAACAGGCACTGACACGGCACCCAGTTTACAAGTGGACGAAAACAGAGGAAGAACAACGAGTAAGAGGAATAGGTCTAAATGAGCATCTGTGTGCTTGGAGGTGTCTGCAGCATCACTTCAGCTGGAAACAGGGGACTTATCAAATGGCTCACATCATCTTTCCATCGCCATCCACACATACAGTATGTTCCGACTCCCAGAGTACTTGTTGTTCTTCTAATTCAGCTGACTGAGCACGTAAAGTCTGGGAAAACCTTCCAAGCCAAGGACAAGAGGACTTTGAAAGTCATTATCACCTCCACATCTGCTGGTTTCACTCAAGTTGAGGCTCCCTCGGCGCTAATACCTGTTAGCACAAAGACAGAGAGAGAGAGGGAGAGAAAGCTGCAGGCGAGAATATGCCCCTGATACCAACACTAGGGGGCGGTCTAATACAAAGCATGGGGAGAGCGCACAGCGGTTATGATTCATTCCCAGTCGCGTTGACAGTTGTATGGTGCTGGAGTGCACATGGACCTGTTGCTTATTGAAACTCCTAACTTCAACCCCCATCCCTCCCTCCCCCATGCCACGAACTCTCCAGAAGACTCTAGATCTGTGCCAAACAGCCCTCTTTTTGTTTATACAGATGATCATCAGTTTGTAATTGCCATAGCTTTAAACACACTGCCATTTTTTTTTTTTTTTTTTGTTTGTATGCTTGTTTGTAGC
>VUQK01015182.1:14031-28786 GCA_015106715.1 Bujurquina vittata
CCGAAGCCCCTAAATCTGTGCCAAACAGCCCTCTTTTTGTTTATACAGATGATCATCTTTTTTTTATTTCCATAGCTTTAAACACACTGCCATTTTTTTTTTTTTTTTTGGTCTACAATGGCTCTGTTAAGAGCTCATTAAGCTGTTGGAAAAAGTCCTGCAGAGGAACGCTCACCCAGATAGACAAAAAAATCAGAGAATAGATGGCTTTATTCTGTCCTTGGCCTCCGCGATTCTCTGTTCAATATTCCACACTCGGCTTCTCCCCACAGTTACATAAACAGCATCTGAGATATAGCCAGCCACATCCTCCACATTAGATTCCATTGAATCTGCACATAATGGCTGTGGTGTGGCTGCACTGCTGCAGGGCGGAGGGTCTTTCTCCCTCTCCTCTCCCCTCTCTTTCTCTTTCTCTAGGTTGGTGGGACCCAGCGGCGGTGCTGCACTGAAGCGTCTGTTTAGCAGGGAAGCCAGCGCTCCTTCATGTGGCTTCAGTGGAATGAGAGCCGCCGCCGCCGCAGCAGAAGGAGCTGCTTCAGCGAGCTGTAATAGGAGTCAGAAAACAACACCAGGCACCTCCAGCCGTGCTCTCTTACTGTGTGTGTGTGTCATTGTGGTGGGATTTCAAAATGCATTTGTGTGTGTGTGTGCCTGCACCAACCGGTATTCTGCATACTGTACCTGTCAGTGCTAACTCCACTGTGAGTGGGTGGGTAGTGTAAACTCTACGCAGGTGAGCCTGTGTTGGTCTTGTGGTATGTGTGTATAGCCATGAATTTGTGTGTGCTTAAGATAAGATATATGCCACTGATCACCACTGACAGGAAATGTGTCTGCAAACACAGTGTGTGTCTGAGTGTATTTGCATTGGAGAGCGGGTCTATTTTGGCAGGTTTTCACTGTGGGACAGACCTTCAAAGGGCTGTCTGAGGGTTAAGAATAAGATCAAGGTTAATGTTGCGGCTGTGGTTAAGGTTAGAGTAAGGGGCTGGGGAATGTCTAGTGTCAATGAAGGTCCTCACAAAGATCAGTTTAAATGTAAAGACATGGAGCCTAATGTGCAGGAATACACCAGCTGATAAGCAGTAGGTTGTTGGGTAAACTTGAACATTTTGTTCTTTCAGTACACGCAGTACCACGAGAATAGAGGATTATGTTTCTCAATATTACATCATAACTCATTCAGAGGGCATGAGGCTCATAATGTTTCTGAATATCTTGAAGATATTCAGTGGAGCTGAAGAGAACGAGTTAACTGCAGCGTTCTGGTGATTGCGGCTCACGCTGGCTGAAGTATTTGGATCCATCCAGGTTCCCAGCTGGGATTCTATTTAATTCATGGTTAGCCACATACAGAGTGTATAGGTGTCTTTGTTTTTCCATGGGATGTCCAAATTTGTGTTTGTGCTAGTTGCATGTTGTGAAACTCAGCAGTTATGGACTTAAACATGTTTGTTAAAAGATACCAGGAGACTAATGATTTTAATTTAAACTTCTGCAATAATAACAGGCACACTTTAAGCTAACATATATCTTCACCCATGGGTGACACATATGAATGCAAGCAACATTCATGCCATGAGAACCTTACGTACTTATTCAGTAGTTGTTCATTTGTTGACGTATCTTGAGCTGCTCTCTGTGAAACAGTTACCAGTTAACCAGTTACCAGTTAACCAGCTGAAAGGCGTCTGTCACTGCAACTCATTGCGGATGGCTGTTTGTGAAGGAGCAGTTGGCATTACATTTAAATGCACTGGGTAAGCATTATTCTTAAAAGTACAGAGCAAACGCAGCGAAGAAGCATATTTGTAACCCGAACAAACAAACAAAAAGAGGGACAAATCAGCAAACATGAAATTCAATTATCCAAAGTATTTGATGCCCTTGGATGAGAACACAGGACAAAAGCTCACCGGTTTGATCTTATTTGTGGAGGTAGTTTATTCAAAGCTGAGGTCTCACCATGTGCTTACAAAATAAATCTGAGGGTCTCAATGACGGTTGATGGAGAGAGAACGGGAGAGAACCGAGGCTCTCTCTGGGTGCTCCAGGTGTGTGTGTTAGCTTCATTATGAATGTGTCAATCTGTGCATGTGAATAAACTTGTTGAACTCTTTATTTGCTTGCAGCGGTTGAGTCCACCTGTCTGAGTGGCCCGTGACAATTTTAGGCCAAAAATTTTCTAAGTGACTTCATCTAAGGGTTTTTTTTTTAAAGTAAATTTCTCTGGTTAAACCTGACAGACTCCTGTAAATGTCCATAGACCCCAAATAATTACTACATCTTTTATCATGAGCTACATTGAAGGGGACTCGTGAACATTACATTATAAAAATAATATGTATAGTATGTAAACACAGGGGCTTTAAAAATAGTACCTTCTAAGATAAAATGTGTAGTACCTAAAAATGGTTAAAGCAAAGAGTGCTCAATGTTCTCTCTGAAGCACTGACGCATAAAACCCATTCTGAGAACCCTTTAGAAACATTAACAGAACATATTACAGTAGATCACTTAAACATATCTTCATAACTCATAAGGAATGTGAGGGGAGTGGTCCCGCAACCAATAATTGCTAAGTGGGACAGCTATTAAACTTTTATAGTGTCTTTATTATACAGTAATAGTATTGCAACATGGATTGTAGCTGGGACTGGTGTGACTGCTTCCAAAAGAATGAGAAGTTTTAAACTCAGAGGTGCAGAAGTCGAGCCACGCTGGTTTTAACCTCTTTGTACCACTGATTGTTTTCAATGAATATAATCATATTTTTGGCATTTTCAAACAAATTTTCTTTTAATGTTACCAAATTAAAAGCCTTCAGGATGAGGACTGCGTGATGCTAAAGTTATTCAACTTTCATAAAAGAAGATAAAATTAACATCAGCTACAACTTCAGGATTTTCTTTAGTGGAGAATAAAATGGAGGGTTTGTGATACTTTACGAAAAGATGTGCAACCTCAAACTAATACAGTTAATGAAATGGTTGTGCCCACTGCAGAGTCTTTTCACAGGCGGATGCTTAGCCTACGGACTCTAAATTGTGATGTTGTCAGAATAACAAAAATCCAGCTGCTTTGAATAATCTACAGTTGTGAAACCTCCGTGGACTAAAGAGTCATAATCGAAGCTGACCGGATTTGGAGCTGGTGTCCTGTCAACAGCTTTACAAGGGAAGGGTTCGGAAGGGTGTATCGGGAAAATGTTGGAACAAATTGGCATCAAGACTGATTGGTGCTTTGCAGTGGTGCCGGACAGGCTGACAAATGAGGTCAGGCAGGTCTCCATGGACTATAATGTTTGCAGATGACACTGTGATTTTAGGGAGCAGGTGGAAGAGATGGAGGTATGTACTGGAGAGAAGAGGAATGTAAGTCAGTAGAAGTAAGATTGAATACATGTGTGTGAATGAGAGGGAGGCAGGTGGGAAGGTGAACATGCAAGGAGGTAGTGAAGACAGATGAGTCTAAATACCTGGAGTCATCCAACCATCCAAAGCAACGGACAGTGCAAGAGAAAGGTGACGAAGAGAGTGCGGGCGGGGTGAAAATGACTATCAGGGGTGATTTGTGACAGATAAAGAGCCGCAAGAGTGAAACGGAAGATTTTCACGATGGTAGTGAGACCTGCTATGATGTATGGTTTGGAGATGGTGGCACTGACAAAAAGACGGAGATGGAGGCATGTGAGCCACTGTGATGGAGGCATGTGAGCCACTGTGATGGAGGTATGTGAGCCACTGTGATGGAGGCATGTGTGCCACTGTGACGACTAACTGGGAGACAGGGAGCAACTGAAGGAAGAAGATACAATCGCAGATGCAATAAGCAACTCAACCGACTGATTCACACACAAAAGCATCTCTGCTCTGTACCTGCCAGAAATAAAGCCCTATGTTGGAAACATGACACAGAATAGAATCCTTATATCTGCGTTGTTTATTGTGGATTGTTTGTTTTTGTGTAGGACAAAGTATAACAACTGACAAAGGTCCCGATAAGAAGAATGTTTGTCAGTGCATCCCATTGCCTTGTAGCAATAGGGTTGATCGCTATTTCAAGTGTTCAAGATAAACCTCTAATGTATTTGCCACCCCTTTGTATGTCAGTCAGCAGCACCCTGAAGTCACTGAACACCCCTTTAGGTTTATGTCTTTGTTTTCTACCTGCTTGCTTAGTTAAAAGCGACAAAAGGACTCGGCTAGGTTTATCAAAAGAACATGAATTTAGCAACAATTCATCCTTTTGCATCTCTCGCCAGTTCACCACCCCTTCCTTGGTTCCTACAGCGGTGATGGCACCAGCAAAACACACTTAACTACATTCTCGCAGCCTGCTTTGGATGTTAATCCCAGGTCATCATTGACATACAAAGTGACTACTAAAAAACTACACACAGGCACGTGTGTGTGTATATATATGTGTATGCCAACAGATTTCTCTGTGTTCCATGTAAAATATCATGTCCCTTAAACAAAAGCCCTGTCACCAGAATGCCCATGTGCATGGCAGCACTGTGTCACTCTCACGGACTAATAACTGGCTCCAGGCTTGTATTACACCTTCTAGCCTCTGTACCCCTCCTCGCCGCCTTGTTTTGAAATTTTAGCTTTTGTTATCTAGTAGTAAAGTGAGCTTTTAAAGGCCTATGAGAATCATTAATTTAACTAGTCATGGCAGAGGGGAGATGGATAAATGAAAGGGGTGCATGCTCTTAATAAGTTGCCCTAGTTTTAGGGATGTAACAGGAGGAATTAGGGGGAGTATTAAAGTCCACTGGCCTCTTTGTCTTCAGTGAGATACACACTTTGGAAAGTCCCACCATTCACCTGCTGCTGTATCTCTTTCAGATTAAAGAAATTCCTGCAGTCTGCCTTCTTCCTTTCTCCGCATCTCCTTACCTACGTCTCTGACTATCAAGGTGGGAGCTGTAATTGTCTGGACGAGCTGCATGTGATCAAACACACCTGGTCAAGACCTACCCTGCACGCCTACCCTAAACTATATCTCAATGCAGAAACATTAGTGAGGGCTGTTGTGTGTGTTTTCACACTCACACGTTCCCAGGCAGAAGCCATCGGCAGCTGGTGTGAGGGAATCTAACTCCAGTACCGTGACCCCCAAAATTTACTCCCCCTCTTCCTGCTCCTACACCTCTTCCTCTTTCCTCTCTTCTCTTTCACCCTCTTCATCATGTCACCCTTACACTGCCTCCCCCAGAGAGACAGCTGCAGAAGACATTATATTAAGTGTGTGTGTGAGAGAGAGGGGGGGGGGGGTGTTGTGTGTATGCACGAAAAAGTTGTTTCAAAAGATGAGGATGCAAGGAATGAGTAGAAAGAGTGTGAGAGGCAAGGAGAAAGAGCATTTGACACAGCGGCAGGGTAAGGCACCTTGAACTTTTGCTGACACATATCAACATGTTTCTACAGTCTGCTCTCAGAAACATTTGGATCTGCTTTGAAAACAACCCCTATATAGCCCCTTCAACATATGCCCACCAGATTTACATCACTTTGATTGTATGTGTGTGTGTGTGTGGCGGGGGTGCACGGAGGCTTCTTTTGTGCTCATTCAAAAGGACAGTCCTACCTATGCATTTAAACATTGAACCGACCCGTCCGTTCCCGTGCATCGAGCAGCACGGGTGGCGGGCTGGAGTTCAACCCGAACGCTCGCTCGTCTTCATGGTTATTTCACTGCAATCTGAAGGTCATTTTACCCACAGATTTAAAACTGCCTATTCATCATAGAAAATTGCATTTCTTGGAAGAGAATAAATCTATTCATATCCACTTGTCATTGTGTTTGTAACATTGAAGTTGGCTGCATTAGTTCTACCCTGTCAGAATCAAAGCTCTCTCCTCCACTCATCTATATTATTGTGGTCAGGAAAGCCGGACATTTGGGCTTTGATTTATGAAAAAAAGCTTGCTGTGGTCATTGGTTACATGTGTTCATAATCTCACATGTCCTTACAGATATTGCAGTTGAGTCTGACTTTGCTGCGCTGAAGGTTTTTTTCTTCTTCTATCAATCCTGAGGTAATTAGTCAGGTCATAATCTCTGCTCCGTCTCAGGGATGCAAGTTTCTGACCACAACCCTGTTAGAGTAACGCTGTCATTGTGTTGCTGTCCTGACACTAATAAACTAATAAAAAGCCTCTAGTTTTTTTGCATTATGGGAAGTGTAGGATCAAAGGTTTTGGGACAGGTCCTCCATCCAGAGTGGCTGAACCATAAAGTGTAATATAGCGCTGATTTTTTTCATCTTTTGTCTGGTGTACTGGAAAACTCAACAACACCAGAAACGCTTTATGAAATCTGAGTCAACCCCACCTGATTCTAGCCAGGTGTTGAAAAAGTGGAAATTCATCCACCTCTCCTGGATGCACGTGTAAGCATTACCCAGGAATTATACAGTGCCAGGCATGTGTCTGCAGATTTTGCCCTCTGCAGAGCTTCACATCACACCAGGAGCATTTCAAGAGCTGCACGTTTGTAAACTGAGCAGATTCTCTGTGCTGTCCCAGTTTCTGACTTCGTGCCTCAGACTCCTGTATCACGTGGAATGGTAAGCATTTGGCATGATCATCTCCGCTGTATGAAGCGACTGCACGCAGTGTTGGTCAGCAGTCTGTGAAAATTGCTTTTACAGAATCTTTCTCCGGCATTTTAATGCAACACACTCTGCTGTGCCCACATCTGATGCCACCTGCGCTACAGACATATGTACAATGTGTTCTTTTCCACAGGTCCCTTCAGCATTGGCCATGGTAATACTGAGACCTGGAGGGGGGGAATTGGTGGAGTAACACACAAATTTGCAAACCAAGACACACTAAAAACGTCTTGGTTGCATTCAGGAAAATATCCCGATTGGGTTCAATCATACTCTTTCACATAAACCCTGAATGCTCAGAAATGAAGCGTGCTCACATGCGAGCTCCTGCAAACACTGTGGGTCGGGCAGCTTATGAAACGCCACCGGTTTTAACAAAATGACAGTATCTGATGTCCTGGGAATGAGAACAGGCTGGTTGTGTTGA
Source organism: Bujurquina vittata (assembly GCA_015106715.1). Classification (NCBI taxonomy): domain Eukaryota; kingdom Metazoa; phylum Chordata; class Actinopteri; order Cichliformes; family Cichlidae; genus Bujurquina; species Bujurquina vittata. The sequence goes on from VUQK01015182.1 coordinate 21,087, forward strand.
AATCAGCTCCCGTTTCACAATAAGCTGCTCAACAAATACAGGCCTACCGACTGTGCTCTATTTACGCATTCATGCAAGTCATGCCATGGGTTCGTCCTGGCTTTATGGATAATTGTTAGCCGATTGTTCTTATTACATAACTGCTTGTATTCTTCTGGCCTTTTTGGCAGCTGGCTTCAGTGCATCTACTACTGACCTTGGAGACTTGAATATAGGGCAAATGCTGATTTGCACGTAGCACAGCGGGGAAACACATATACACACTATATGTGTCTAACTGCAAATCAAAACATCCTAAATCACATCCAGATTGCATATGCAAGGAGCTTCTTATGAAACCAAGCGAGGTTAAGAAGTGATGGCCAGAACTGAAAAGACTGTAAAGACTAGTCACTCAAATGAATCCCTATACGTGATTGTGTGTATGTGTGCATTTGATTGGCAGGGTCCGCAGTACGGTATGTCAGTATGTGCTCATGTCACTGAGTTTGCAGCAAGCTGTGGTACTGTCTCAGTGTATTAGCAGAGTGTTAATCATTGTGTGAGTCAGTGTGTAGTTTGTGGCGGGACTGTGGATGTGGCTCCTTCATTAAAATGTTAACCAGGCCACATGGACAATGGGTGCACTGTTCGGCCTGCTGTCCTCTTCATGCTGGACTGTGTTTCTCGCTCTCCTTTCCCTCCTCACTCTCCTTCTGTAGCTCTCTCTCTTCTCTCTTTATCTTGTGAAGCATCCATTGGTCTTGACTGTCGTTGAAACCGCGAACCCACAAACACAGACCCATTTTTTTTGTCTTACCTTCCATCTCTCGCTTTTTTCTTACACTCCTTTGTGTCAGTTTCTTTTCTTGTGCGCTGTGGTTGGGGTGTCGGGGCTCTTTAGTTTCAAACTGAATACATTTCAACTCTGCGTGAACCACACAAGTCATAAATCTGGTTATGCTAAGGCAGCCTAATGTTACTGAATTACCTTTATGTGTGTATGTACATCTCTGTGTTCTTGCGTGTGTTTGCGCACATTCAGAGCCTGTAACAGAATACAACTTTCATGTGTGTACATGTACACCGGGGTGATGGTAAGAGAAAATTAAAAAAATAGCAAGTCGGTGTTAGCGTGGTCTTAGCTGGATATATATGATTTATATCCAGTAAATTCATACTCATAATTACTCGGTATGAATACATTCTGTTACGAGCACTGCAACGCAACATTAGTCTATTATTTGCTTCATAGCAACATGTGAGCATGTATTATTGTTATTGTTTTAACATTAAAACATAAGACACTGAAGTTAGCTGTGTTCAAATATTTCATTTCATTTTCAAATTTTACCAAGTATAATTGATTTAATTTGGAATAGTTTTAACTTTAAAGAGCTAAGCAGATTTTATTAGCTCATAGCACAGAGCATAGACTAGCAGAATTTTGCCCATCAGACCAGCTTGTTGAGATAACATGCAAAATAACTGGTGTGAAGTCAATGAGTCCAAATTACACTAATCTACACTTTGAGGCAAGCGATGAAAACAGCGACCAATGGGAGAACAGTGCTGACCAACAAATGACTGGTTTGGAAAATATACAAGAGTATCTCCACAACCAGAGGCTGGCAGGTCCACCAGCACCCAGTGGGCAGCTATAAAGCAGCGCAGGCAGGGCTAAAGCAAATTTTAGGTCTCTTGCTAGGTTTATTATCAGTGGCAAGAGGAAGGGGCTGCTCTCAGTCAAATATTTACATCCCCATGTAAAACAGCGAAATATTATTTTTACACTTTATTTCAAAACACAGTAAAGAGACGTGCACTTTATTATTTTTTTATGTTTGGACAGAAGTTGGCCAACCCAGGGGAAGGCTGTAACTCTATTTACCTCACATGCTTGAGAGTGGCATCAGTCTTATCTAAATTTTAGCAAGAAAACAAATGTGCTTGTGTATGTTGAAGGAAGTGATGCTGTTCTCTCAGTTTTATTCTAACAGGAGCCTGGACAACATCAGTGCCATTTAACTGTTCAGTGCCGTTCCACCCTGAGAGTGTTTCCCCATGCCCCCTGTCTGGTTCACCAGCCCCCAAGGATCAGCACAGGAGCTGGGACAGAGGAGAGGGGTAAAGGGAGAACAGTCTAGGGGGAAGCTGTTTGTGAGGAGGGCTGATGGAGGGAATGTGGTACCCCCGTCTAAAGAACAGTGCTCTACATGTAAGGCTGTAACAAGGATCAAAGTGCCCCTGACACCCACAAATCCCATGGGCCATGTACCCCGTACCCAAAGCCCTCCCCCTCACCACCATTGTCCCCGCGCTCCCAAGCATCAAAGCAGCTATCAATCGCAATTGAGCAACAGGTGGGGAGATTTGTGTGTGCACATGTGAATGTGTGCGTTTTGAGTCGCCTGTCTTTCAGCACTGCAGCTGGGCAGCTATCTCCTGGCAAAGAGGAGACACTTCCTTTTTTCTAACCACTGTTTCCTTTCTGAGAAAAACCCTTTTCAATGCCATTTAACCTCTGTCATTCACTCACACACACACACACACACACACACACACGTTCATGCTACACATTTAGATCTACACACAGCTATACACAAGCTACCCCAAATGACAGTGACACACACATCATGCTATCACACATCTGGGTGTGATGACATTTGGATGAACACTTTTATCCAGGATCCACAACAAAACTGACCTGCGACCTTGTTACCATAGCAAAACAATGCTGCCATCAGCAGCTCATTCGGGAAGACACTTTCAACTCCCTGACTACAGGAAGCTGAAAAGGTTGAAAAAGGAAATTAGATCATTACTTAGTGTCTTGCTTGAGCATATCTGCCACAAATGGCTTTTATTCTCTCTCTCTCTCTCTCTCTCTCTCTCTCTCTCTCTCACACACACACACACACACACACACAGACAGACAAAATCCTCAGTCACCTACATTTCCACTTTGCAAATTACAGCCTGAATTACGGCCCCCACCAATCATGGCATGCATCTGTCACCAGCCCGCCAATCACTGGTCTCCGGGGTGCTTGTCGCCATGCAGGGCGGTCGAGGCAGGCTTAAAGTGGTCATTTTCTGCTAAAGCCTGTAGTTAGAGTTCCTGGGAACAGGAGGTCGGCCATTTTGGCGTCCTGCAGACCCTTGCAGAGCTGGCGGGGATTGCAGGGTTTAAAAAATGTAAATATTGAACCCAGTTTGCATCATAAAGCTGCACACTCTGCTTTACGATCTCATTTTGTTATGAAGACTTGTTTCTGCTGGAAGCACCCAGAGGCATTTATTACTGACGGGTTTCATAAAAACTTATGGTTTGAAATTTCTAACTAGGAGAGGCCGCATTTGAAATAGGACCTCTCAAAATAGATCGTTTTGCAAACCTGTGTGTGATTCAGCCACAAACTATGAGGGAGTTCTTCCAAGCTGCGGGGAATGTTCAGGATCACGGAGCATAAGAGTGCATAAGACCGAATTACAACAAAACTGGCGGTTGTACTTACTTACAAGGACAATAGGCAATTATGTACTTTTCATGCTTTTTTAAAAAAAATTTTTATACTTGTGAATATCGTGAGTGTGCAGAGGTTCAGAATCTCATTCATTCATTTCTGTGATTGTTTTGTTACAGGTCCCAACGAGCTGAAATGACTGCAGTTTGTTTGCCCATTTTTCGGCAAAGTTTATGAAATGTGCAAAGTGACGAACGGGCAACGGAAGACCTCCTTTGTACGGATCTGAATCCCTTTATTTAAAACTGTGAGATCTGCCATTGGCTCTGCTGAAGGAAGCCCTCTCCAAGTGCTCTTCAAGTCTCGACTATCTTCAGACTCAACTTAGAATTCCTTTGATAGCATTTTGACTCGAACCTGTCTTAGCAATTGAATTGGACGTACTCTGACAACACTTCAGCCTTTAGTCAAACTTTGCTTGAGCGCCTCACACTTATTCTGGCTTTGATGAGGTCTGAGACCATCTCGAATTCCTTGAGACTTAATGCAGACTAGCTTCAAGATTTAACATTTGGCTCGGGCTTGCATTTTCCTGGGATCGTCTTTCTAACGTTTGAGACTTGACTTTCACTTGTCTTGATTGTTTGTTTTTACTGTTTCTTGGCTTCGATTTGCTTTGGTGAGATATGAGGCGTGACTTGGACTTACCTCAAGACACGAAATGGACGTGATCATCCCAAAGCTATGGAAAGGCGTAACACTTGACTTGAACTCTAAATTATCCGGAGATCTGAATTGGGCTTGTTTTGACTTGACTTGGACACAGTAAAAACAGCGTGTATGCAGCATGTAAATAATCCTGAGTAATGAAGACATTATGTTAGCAGATTACAGCGTGTTTTTGCAAATGTGCCACACGTTACCATTTTGACTTCAACTCTCCTGACCTCTTGGGTCTGACGCATCCAGTCAGGAATGAGTGTGTGTGTGTGTGTGCTGGGATGCAGTTCCCTGTATAATCTCCAACAAGCGTGATGAACCATCACTCATCATGAGTTACCTCACGAGCTCAGAGCTCACCCGCAGGAAATTAGAGAGCATCCAGAGATGGGCGTGTCATTTCACAGTCCAAGCGTAGGAACAAGTGTGTGTTTGGAGTGTGTGTAGTGGTTTGCTTCTGTATGTGCGAGCGTGTGCCTGTGAGCAAAGCTACTGCTGGTAAGCGGTTTCTGTATTTTGGTACACATGCATGAGTGCACTGTGGGATTCGCCGTTTGCTGTGTGTGCGTACTCTAAGTGGTCCTCCTAATCACAGTCCTTAAGGTTGTGTGATCACAGGCTTTTCCGAGCAAACCCAACCAAAACTGCTGAGTGACAGACTCAGAAAAACACACGCACAAACAACAGGGGCGCACACATCTGTTCTGACAAACACAAAGTATTAGGAACACTTTCACTGTTACTATTGAATGTATAGAAAAGCGTCGTCTTCAGTATCATACAGTCTTCCTTCATGGTCACTGTCTTGGTTCTTAAGCCGCACACAGATGTGCATACACACACACACACACACCACTGTTTTACACGTCTGTGGGATCCAGCAGCTCCATTCCAAACAGGCAACCTGGCACGGAGGATAAGAGTAGGGGGCCTTTGTTTGTGTGTGTCACTGAGAGTCTTCTTTACTGAGATTAGTAACTTTGAAATGAGGCTAATTAGAGAGGTGTTGTGTCACTGCTGTTGAAAAGCGGTCAGCTGTGAGAGCCAATGACAGACTAGGAGCGTCTTGGGTGTCTTGAGGACACATTATGATAGGGATGCGGTGCGCTGTGTGTAGTGCCCTCGCTGTCATGTGGCTCAGGTCAGCAGTGTGTGTGTATGTGGGCATGCGTGTGCGTGCATGTGTGGGTGGTTGCTTCTGTGTGTGGCACAGCATAAGATATAGACCGAAGCCAGAGTTTGTTTGTTTCCCTGTGTCAGTATGAGCGTCATCTGAAGAAAAGTGTCATGAAAATTTGTATAAAGGACGTCTATAAAGTTTGTTTCTTCTGCGTTGTGCAATACTTGGATACTTTATGTGCAAAAAAAAAAAAAGGTGCGCAAATGAAGCTGCAGCTGAAACTGTTAGCCATGTTAGTTTTGCAGCCCAAAGTGATCATATTTAGACCAGGGGATCTCCCTTTTTTCTGTCTCTACAAATCTTGAATTACACAGTTCCAGCTGCCCTCAAATTGCCTGATTGTCAGCGTTACTCTGCCTTCAGTCTACAGGAGTTACTTTACTTTTGTCAGTTCTTTGTCCTGCATTGTAAAGTGGGATCTATGTGTTGTGCGTTCACTACTGGATTCAACTTTTTTTTTTAATAAGTGATGAGTGCACAGTCCTCACCTTGCTGAGTCCTCACCTTGTTTCCTAAGATGTGTTTTGTCATTTGTAAAATGAGGCGATGACGTCAAAGTGAAGAATGTGGCAGGCTGTAACATCCCCCGGCATGCTTTTGGTGCTCAGGCCTATCGCTTCCTTCTGACGCTGCAAATCTAAAAGAACAAATCACTTGTTAGCTTTTGTTTTAATAACATATTTGCTAAAAGTACTAATAATGAAAGCTGGTACTTTTTGGGAAACTATTTTCATTCTTGGCTTAATCCACTTCTGGTATATTACCGCACATTATTTAAAACACACATTTGCACTCTAAATAAAAAGCAAAAAGCAGGGCTGTTAATGAGATTTACTAAGGTTTTTTTTTTTAATTTTGGAATACATTCAGTCGAGTAAAAGCTGGGAATATACTGAGATACTTGCCAAGTGTTTGGATTACAGATTATTTGATCTTTTTTTTTTTTTTTGGAAATAGAGTGTTAAGAAAAGCTCCAGAGGAGCAGCACATCAGGGTAGCTCCGGTGGAATGCCCAGCTCATGTTTTGTAGGTTGCTGAGCGTGAGTGGCAGGTCAGGGGTGAGCAGCGGGAGTGTTTGCTGTAGGGGAAGGTTTGGACTGGGTCAAAGGGTAAACCACGGGGTAAAGGGAGAGAGTTCAGCCAGTACAAGGTGTTGTTTGATGTTTGAATATGTGTGTGTTTTTTGGGGGGGTTGTTGGATTGACTGCGGCCAGTGTGTGTGTCTTTTCGCTTGTCAATCTTTTCATGTTTTGTTGTGGAACTTAAGCATGAACAGGCACCGTTTTGAGAACTCAGCTGCCCTGCTTGTGTTTCATACAGACGGTTGAAGCCAAATGAAAGCCAAATGGCCCTGCCACGGGGTACGCTTGGGGCTCGAAGAGTTGAACCTCAATGATTAGTTTAATTTGCATTTTCCACCATATTGCTTTCCATTAAACATTTTTAAGAACTGCCAACATGGATTTTTGTTTATAATTCGCTAACAACAATATTTAGGTTGAGGGAGCCTAAGAGTTGCCACCCTACAAAGGAACCAGGCTGTAGACCAATCCCTAGAAACAGTACACACAAGTCCACAATGTACAACTCAGTCTTAAAAGAGGCTATCTAACAGTTCTCTGTGTACTGAGACTGAAGACTTCAATTCGGTCAATTTTTGATCCCACTAAGTCACTCTGTAGTGATCACTGTCACTAAGAGAGGAGCTTTGGTAGCTAGTTTCTGCTGGAACTCCAATGTAGCTTCACCCAAAACTAAAGGTAGCGACACAGGGATGAAGAGCTGGGATGCTGATCATTTGGTCTCCAGGGTTGTGTTATTGTGATGTGGCAGAAGTAATTTTAATGTTTTGTTGGTTTTATTTGGTTTTTATATTTGCACGTTTTTAAAGGGTTGTATTGCGGGCTTTTATTGTTTGGTTTTTACTTCCTGCCTCATCAATTAGGGGAATGAGCAACACCTGCTGGGGCATCTTTAGAAAGAATGGAGGCACAGCAGAGAAGGAGGGGAGCAAGCAGAGGAGAACGCAGTAAAACAGAGCTGACGCCTCGAGAGCAGCGGTAACACCTCGATGGCCATTGAAAGCAACAATGGACTTCAAAAATGTGGTGAACAGAAAAAAGAACTGCTTGTTGCAATGGCCATAGGGGAGTGGGGACTGTACAGAGGGGGTTTTCTTCTCTCTGAGCTTGCCTTGTTTTGAATGTTTTAGGTTTTGTTTTTAATAAATGGCATGTTTTCATGTACTCCTGGGTATTTGTTTTATCCTTTGGTTGCCTCCCACTTGTTTTTTTTTTTTTGTTTGGTTGGTTTTTAGCTGCTCTCTTTAGCTGCCTGATTTGATTAACCATCTC
>VUQK01015182.1:28806-54952 GCA_015106715.1 Bujurquina vittata
TTTAACCCCCCCCCCCCCCCCCCCGTAACACTATGAATGAAAATGCAAGCTGCAAACAATCAGCAACTTAACGTATATTATTAAAAACTTAATAATATGCTGCCACTGTGATTGCCAGTCTCTCCATTGCCCAGGCTGTTGATGGGCACTGGGCAGACTGGCCACTTTCTGATGTGAGCCACACTGGTAAGAGTGTGCTATTTACCTTTGTAGATTATGATAATAATTTCAGGGTGTGTATGATATAAGAGGCAATGAAATTCACATTCCTTGGATTTAACCAGATCCTTGCATACTTGCATGTGGACACAAAAATTGTAACTCTGTCTTAAGAGATCTTAATAACAGACCAACACAGTCCAGGTTTTCTCCAGAGGAAGTTTGGCATCATTGAGCCTGTTCAATGGTACCAGTAACCGTGTTCAAAAGTGATGTATGGGAGCTGAGAAACACTCACAACATCTCACAACAACAGTGTAAAGTGTGGTATATCTTAGAAAATGCGTCAATAATCAGGTCCAGGTTGAAAACGTCACTAAAGAGCTGAAGCATCTCTGAGAAATCCACAGCTCAAAAGCCGGCCAAAGCCTGTCCTGACTGACAAAGGCCTGAGCACGGATAGACCCAGAACCGGCAATGCTTTGCTGGAGGACATGGAACAAGTCCGACGTGTGCTGCTCCCAACTTGCAGCTTCCAGGACTTAAAGGTGCTGCCAGATGCCAGATACCACAGGACAGCGTAGGCTGTAGGACTCCACGCCATGGTTTGGTCATGAATTTAAAAACTTATGTTAGGCAGAGGAGGCCCTAATGTTTTGGCTGATCAAGGAGCATTCTGGGACATAAAGGCTGCAGTAGGTACTACACGTGTGTGTGTGTATGTGTGTTTCAGTGTGTGCTTTGCTGTCAACAGGTCAGTGAGATAATCACTGGCCTCCTGTCAGATCCCTCCAAGTGGCTGACCTGTCGCTCCAACCTGCAGGCCCCGCCCCTCCCCTATCAACACTACAGGCTGAGTGTTGAGTATTCAGGCGTCTGGAGAATATCACACACACATACACACACAGTATTTCCATGCCACGCTGTGTGTGTGTGTGTAATTCACATTACTTTTCTCTTCAAATTTAACCTGGAACTTTTCTCCTTCAGATATGATTTCCAAATCTGAATATAAATCAGCTTCTGTTCCAGGTCTTGATCCTCTTCAGCTGTCCTCTGTTTTTCTGATTAGATCCTCTGCTCTTCCCTGACGTCAACTGGGCTGCTCCCCTCGGGTTACATTTGAACACACACACTCACACCTGGGAGATACCCCGCACAGCCACACTGCTTCACAGGAAGTGCTGTAGGAATAAGTGCCTAGCTCAGTAGCACATCAGCACTGGCTATAAATCTAATCTGCAATGTGATAATCTTTGATCTTTAACCATGGGTTTCCATTAATAAAATCCCGACTGACTGTCACGGACACCCTCGCCTCGATGTGTTTTTGATCAGATTCCATCCTCTTCCTTGACGTCAGTGTGTCTGCTTCCCTGCATGGGTGTTTATTTTCATGCAGATCCCAGAGTTTATATGGCTCTGATACAACACAAAAGAGAGCAGAGGAGCTCGACAGGGGAAGGAAGCAGAAGTTAAGAGAACTGCAAATTGTTTTCATGCTCCTATGAAACAGATGCAAAGGCGTGCTGCTAGCTAAGAAGCTCTGTATTCCAAACTTTGCAACAAAACGTCGTTGTGGAGTTTAACTTTGATTCAAATTCACCAGATCCAGTTTCAGGATACTTTTACACCACAGCATTTGTGAATTATTTGCAGTGTCGTATTAAAAGCCCTGCAACACACTGGCGTGCTTATTACTGTATGTTTCTGGTTATGATTGGGAAGAGAAGCATTAATCCAGCGCCACGGAGAGATTTGACTGTGTTTGACATGGTTGTATTTGATAGAACTAGATCATTCTTATTCTGGTAGTTTGCTCATCATAAATGTACTGCATTCACTGTGCCAAGCCTAACCAAATGGCAAGTGAAACTTGAAACAAGAATGAAAAGGGAAGTGAGGTAACAAGCTAAAACGCTACGACCTCCTTCCTGTGTGAGACACTGAGTGGACGTCTGTGCGGATGGGTGAGCACAACATTCATCTAACATGGAAGTCTGGAGTTTGTTTACTGTTTAAACTTTTTATTACATCCATTCCACAAATGCGACCACATGTTTATGACTGTGACCACAACAGTGAAGGTCTGCTGTCAGCTTTCAAGCCGAAAGTCATGCTTCTTTTTAACTATTATCTTTCCAAAGTTATAATTTTATTTGACTTCATTTTGAGTTCATGGCCAGTTAAGGTGGTTCAGCAAGGCTGATAATACTGGGGGCTTTTTGGTATGGATATACAGTCCTATGAAAAAGTAGGTACACTTATGATTTGGTAGCATGTAGAACCACCTTTAGCAGCAATAGCTTCAAACCGTTGTTTTCAATGAGACTTCATTAGTCTCTCACATTGTTATAGAGGAATTTAGGCCCATTCTTCTTTACAATGTTGCTTCAATTCATTGAGGTTTGCGGGCATTCACTTAAAAAAGCTCTCTTAGGGTCCCATTGCAGCATTTCAGTCAGGTTGAGGTCTGAACTTTGACTGGACCTTTGAAACACTTTCATTCTTTTTCAGCCAATATGTTGGTGATTTGCTGCTGTTCTTGGAATCATTGTCCAGTTGCATCTATCATGTAGCATAAAGAGAACATAACTGGCAATGCTCACCTGTGCTGTCCAAAACCAATGCATTATGTCGTTGCCAACCCTTTGCTATGAGTGCAAGTCATTCTGCAGAACTCGGCCAACTCCAATCATGGCAGTAAAAATTCTTACTGTAGTACATTTCGTGTTATAACCCACCTGGTAAAGAAGCTAAAAAAACAAAGATGACTTGCAAGGACACTGTTTTATGTAACCTAAATGTAACTTAAATACAGACCGCGTGTTGCTGATTTATTACTAAAAACATTAGACACTGCTGTGGGGGGAGTGGGTTCATTGGTGCAGTATAAACTATGATGCAATTCAGGTATGAATAAGAATGAAAATGCAAAATAAGCATCACTGGCCATTTTGCTGTGTTTTTTGGCTTTCAAACACATGAATCTGTGGCTCGGATTTGATCAGCTAACTGGTACCAGAAACAACATACCCCTGCCAATGCAGCCCCCTGTATTATTATTTTTTTTTTGTCTGAATTCCTGCAAATAGTCTGCAGCCAGGCGAGCAGCACCAATAGGCTGAATTGTTAACACATTCACTAATTTCTCAAATATTTAGCAGGTCAGTATTTAACATGACCAAAGTTACAGCAACAGTTTAGTTAAGGCGTGCAGTCATTTAAAAAGATCAGCAGTTAGAAGCTAGCGGTAAGTTGGCTAGCATCATTCCATTCAGTCTAAATGTTTAAACCTAGAGGACTGCTTTAATTAAAGTTTTCTTGAGCAGGATTTATGACATCACAAGTAATATGTGAATAAACGCTGGTCCAACAAGCCATTTACCAAGAGTGAGGTGCAAACTTCAAACACTGAAGACGGACTGACGGCGGCAGGGGAGTGCTATGTTATTTCTAACCAGGTAATTGAACCATTTAATCTTTTTCAGGCACAAATTATTATTCAAAGGGGAGTATTTTTAACTATCTTCAAATGTGTCTGGAGGGGATATTTAAAGATGGAAGATCAAAGACCGTAATTTACATCAGTATGGAAAAGTGTATAAAATCTGCTCTGCAGATTTCACTCCGGCCTGGTGCGTCCACGTTAAAGATACCCGAGCAGACAGATGAGAAGCTGCAGGCCGGCTGAAAGCATGTGGGAAATGTATCCAGCAGGATCAGCAGATCCAGGTGTACTCACAGGCCTTTCTGTCTGCTTTGTTTACATGTACTTGTAAACACACTGCACAGTGTTGCTGTTGTCAGCAGTTGCATTATGCAAACCATGGCTGTTCTGATCACATAGCAGAGAGTTTGACCACAACTTTGACTAAACAAATGAGAATGACTCTGACGTAGCCTTTTAAAGCTCAAACAGGCTTTACCTAAAAACACACTTTCACCTCTCCCTCTCTAACATACACTCTCTTTCTCTTAACACAAAGTCCATCACCCCCTGTAGGCCACATGAGTCAATCATGAGTCACGGTAATGTTGATTGATGACTTCAGCCAGGGCCAGGCTTTAACCACAGACACACACAAACTCACATTACTCCCCCCAAAGATAAGCAAATGGTCTGTAAGCCACCAATGGCCCTAAGTGCTGCACAAACACAGGTACTGTAACACTGGCCTCATTTCAAAAGTCTTCATTACTTAACCACAACTGCTACAAAACAAAGAAATATAAATATATAACGAGGGGCAATGTGCTGGTCTTCTTTCATCTCTTGAGCTCGAAGCACAAGGTCAGAGCAAATCACTGGCTCTGTTTTCAGCAGCGTATCTGGGATGCCTTCGGCAATGATGCTCACACTGATGAATAATAAGATGGGCTTAATGTGAAATTTTCTGGGTGCACTGCCAGAACAATGACCCAGAGTTGCTGCTCTCAAATATTCTGGGAAGACATGAGGTGGTTAAGAGGCCAACGTGTACTTGTGTCTGTAAACTGACTGCAGTACAATACAGGTAGTGTATCAACAGTCAAAGGATGCAGGCGTGATTAACATATGATGATTCAAGGCCTCTGACAACATCTGTCACAAGACTGGAATCTGGAGGGAGGATTACAAGGCCAGATGTTAACAGGGAGTGGAGTGGTAGGAAAGAGCTATATTTCAGAATGTATGTTGGAGGAACGGTGTTCTGTCAGAGCTCCATGGACACGAAAAAACTACAACGTTGATATTTCTTTTTGTCCGTCAACTATTTGAAGACTTAAAGATCCAAAATTCAATTTAGCATTAAATGACAAATAAGTGGACCGGTCGGATGATATGGAGTCGAAGAAGTGGATTCAAAAGGAAAGTTCTTTATTTTACCCAGTGGCAGTACTCTCTAATGTACTGCTGCCACTGTAGCCTCGCCAGGGGGGCATATATTTGTGCAGTTTTCCCCTTAACCTCTTAAGATAAACTCATCCAGGGTTGAGTTTTGCTGTGGCCGCCTGTTGAACTGACACACTTTCAGGAAAAAGAAGTACTGCCATTGACACTGACACTGAGCAATGGCATCTGGGAGGCCTGGGTTCGATTCCACTTTGGCCCGGCCTCTCTCACTGCGTGGAGTTTGCATGTTCTCCCCGTGTCTGTGTGTCCACAGTCCAAAGGCATGCATGTACTGGGGTTAGGTTAATTGGCTACACTAAATTGCCCATAGGTGTGAATGGTGTCTGTCTATCTGTGTTGGCCCCGCGACAGGCTGGCGACCTGTCCAGGGTGTACCCTGCCTCTTGCCCTATGTCAGCTGGGATAAGTTCCTGTGACCCTGAAAAGGATAAGCAGAAGCAAATGGATGGATGGACACTGAGCACTAGCATTTTTATACCAGTAATCTTACTGAGTACTCAAAACTTTATTTATGTCACATCTTCAAATGAGGCAAACTTCACCAGCTTTTGGCAGAATCAATCACTACAGACCTCCACACCTTTCCGTGGTTTCCACGGCATCATCAAGTGCACTGTAAAGCGTCAGATGCAGTGGTGTAAAGCACTCTAGAGCAGTGGAGTCGTGTTCTCTGGAGTGATGAATCACACTTCTGCATCTGGCAATCTGATGGATGAGTCTGGGTTTGGTGGTTGCCAGGAGAACGGTACTTGTCTGACTGCATTGTGCAGTGTAAAGTTTGGTGGAAGGGGGTTATTGTGTGGGGCTGTTTTTCAGGAGTTGGGCTCTGCCCTTTAGTTCCAGTGAAAGGAACCCAAGACATTTTGGACAATTTCATGCTCCCAACTTTGCGGGAACAGTTTGGGGGATGGCCCCTTCCTGTTCCAATGAGACTGCACACCAGTGCACAAAGCAGGACCATAAAGACTTGGATGAGTTTGGTGTAGAAGAACTTGACTGACCTGCACAGAGTCCTGACCTCAACCCAACAGAACACCTTTGGGATGAATGAGTGTGGAGACTGTGAGCCAGGAGTTCTCATCCAACATCAGGAAGATGGTCAAAAATTCCCATAAACACTGCAAAGGGTGGGCCGAAATCATATTAAGAATGGGATGTGACTCTAGTTTGTATGTTTATAAAGCAGACGAGCCAATACTTTTGGCAATATAGTGTATATACCCTGCTGGTTCTCAAAAAGCTACATATACTTAATTTGACATCCACTTATTCATGTAGACCTGTAGTTACCATAATGTACTTTTACTGTATCCACAATTTTTATTTATATTTATTAGGATATTTGGACATTTGTACAGCTTACTCATAGCTCTGGATTTAACATTAGCATTAAATGACAAAGACTATTTAGATAATACTGAGGACGTAAACCAAAGGGGAACAACTAGATTTTGTTTAATAATGATTTCAGGACATTTAGATTTAGTGGAAACTGACATGCAAAACACGTCATTAATCAAGACCAAAAGCAATCCAACAAACTTTAACCCCAAGTCTCTGCTGACCTTTGAATCAAAGATTAATATAGAAGCAATTTCTATGACTTTGCCCAACCCATTTATATCAGTGAGGATCAGCTAAAGAACTGATATTAGTCCCCATATAATCAATGCAACAGAGTTCAGCTGTCACAGGTATCGTCTGACACTCACTATCCCAAACTCAGTAGTATTTCTGCTCCTCTTGCACACCAGCCTGGAGCAGGCAGATGAAAGAAGCGTCCATACTGGGCTCTGGCTCCAGCCCCCCTCCATCCATCACAATCAACGCCAGCAGTCAGCCCAATTAGGCCCCCGGAACACTCAGGGCCACGGCTTGATTGTTAACACTGTGAAAACACAGAGAGAAGGAGGGTGGACGCTGGGCGATGATGGGATTCTAAAAGCTTGGGGGGAGTTTGGGGAAAGATGGGGGAGAAGAGGGGGAGTAAGGTCAGATAGATGGCGGCCCCATTTCCTCTCTAATGGTCTCCAAGCGAGGGAATATGAGGGAATGTTGCCCTGTAAAGCAGGTGACCCAGAGAAAAAGTGGGGGCAACCACACCCACCCCTGAACCCTCACTTGACTTGGAGCATACACACATCTGCATAGAAGCCATTAAAAAGAAAGTAATGAAGGGTCACGCATACGTATAATTATGCATGGAAGGGCTGCAGAAAGTACACTCAAGGGAAAGACATAAATACAAATTATGAGGAAAAGTATGCCAAGGAGAGCTTGTTCTTGAGTATAATAATGCATGTAAGACACACACAATAACTTCTATAGCGTCATTTCCAGCAAACCCATAACTCTCCCCACCACAACCACTGATTTGTTTCAGTTCTCTCATTGAAAAGTCATTAAGCGCTATGGCGTACTTGGCTGTGCTAGTCAGTTTAATCAGCTTTCCGTATTCGGTGAAACTTACAGTAAACAGCAGAAAGGAACACCTGGACTGGGTTACACCATTCGGGAATCCATGAATGAAGCATTTAGAAACAACTAGCTATTTTTGAAATGTGATACAAAATCGTGTGGCACCATTAATTGCATCCTTAAGGCCACAGCAGGCATATTAAAGGGAAATATGCCTGTTTGAAATAAACAGGGATTATCCTTTAATAGCAGGTGAGTTTGCTAACAACATCATGTCATGCACTGTGAACTAGGAAACGTGGAGAATCAAAACAAAGCTAACAAAGTGAAAGTCACTTTAACATCAACAGTGGTACCATTACTTTCAAATGCAAGAATTTTACTTTTAATATGATCAAGAACTCGGGCTCTCTGGGCTTCCAGTTTTACTGAATGAATGGGGGCCCTGTGGAACTGTAAATAAATGTACATTTTATGCGAAAAACATTTTCCTTGTGGCAATTTTCATTATGTTTTTGACAGAAGGGGCAAAGACAACGACAATAGCATTATCAGATCATTTTTATGGGTTTCAGTTGTGTTAAGAACCCCTGAGCATTCTGCCAGATTTTGTAGTGGTTTAACTACATTTCTAACATGTAATTATCATTTGGGAAAATGTCATTAAGGGAATGTATCATGTTGTAACTCCTTAATTATGCAATCAGCATGCATTAGTAGAATGCTAGCCTTTTATGGCCAAAATAAAGCTTCCTTGAAAGAAGCCAAAAATGTAATTTTATTTCATTTTTGAAAAAAATGTGAGCTTTGTGAGCTTTTTGTCTAGAAGCAGTTGCAAATAACTATTTTAGCCATTTAGCTCTAGCTACTTTTAGCTCCCTTCTTAATCACAAGGGGTCCCCACAGCGGGTAGCGCCACATATTTGATTGGAGAGATTTTTGATGAGCATCCTGATGCAACGCCAAAGGGATTTGTGTCCTTCCTGGGATTGATTTTAGCCTTTTAGCTTTGATATTAGTTTCATGGGACCAAAAAAAAACCCTTAAAACTAATGTTTGTTAATGTTTTAGAGTTACCTTAATTGTAGACATAAGGCAAGTAACATCAAGCTTGAACCAGACAGCACACTCCATTGCCATGATGTCTACAGCACAGAGGGTTTTTTTTGCTTTAGTTCCAGTTAGATTTTACAGTGGATTCACTTTATCCTGTGTAGTTTTTATTGGTTTCAGTGTTTAAATGTTTTCTTAAGTAATTGAGTCATTTTTCAGGGACGAGATTTGAGAATTACAGAATGCTGCCTTTGAAGGCAGTTGACTCACAGTAAAACATCGCAGTTTCAACAAATGTGGGCAGGAACTCGTCTCTGACCCGCAGTGGGGACTCCACCCTTTTCCAGCTAAGGACCACAACCTCAGATATGGAGATGGTCATCCTCATACCCTCAGCTTCACGCTGAGCTGTAAAGCGCTCCACTGCAAGTTGAGGGCCATCACCAGTTGAAGCCAATGGGACCAAATCATCTGCAAAAAGCAGAGATGAGATTCTGAGGCCACCAAGTTGGAGGTCACTTGGCCACTCTTAGAAATTCTGTCCCTAAAAATTATGAAGAGAATCGGTGACAAAGGACAGCCTTGGTGGAGTCCAACTTATTGCCAGCAATGCAGACCAAGGCCTTGCTGCATTTGTACAGAGACATGTAAAGTGTACATTTGTCTGGACGATAACAGCAGGCCTGACACCCCATATTCCCACATTACCTCCCATAGGATGATCTGAGTTGAATAACTTATCCAGGTCCACAAAACTCATGTAGACTGGATGGGCAAACTCCCAAGCACACACACAAATATTCCTGAGGGGATAAAGAATTGGTCCAACATTCTGCAGCCAGGACAAAAACCACATTGTACCACACTGAGGTTTGACTAACGGAGGAACTCTCCTTTCCAGCACCCTTACATAGACCCTACTGGGGAGGCTAAGGAGTTTAATTATCCCTGTAGTTGAAGCACACCCTTCTTAAACATGGTAACCACCACCCCAGTGTGCCAATCCAGGGGCACCGCCCAAGATCGCCACGTAACATTGCAGAGGCATGTCAACCAAGACAGCCTTTCAAAATCCAGAGCCTTCAGGAACTCAGGGCAAATCTCAATCAGCCCAAGGGGCCTTCCAGCAAGGAGTTGATTAACTAACTCAGTGACCTCACCCCTGGTGATGGGCAAGACATCCCGCTTGTCCCCAGACTCTGCTTCCTCTGCAAAGACATGTCAGTGGGTTTAAGAAGGTCCTCAAAGTATTCCTTCCGACTATAGCCTCAGTTGAAGTCAGCAGTTTCTCCTCCTCATCAGTTGCCTGATGGTTTGCCAGAATCTCTTCAAAGCACTTCATGGCCTCACTTAACTCCTCCCACCTGAGTTTTTGCTTCAACCACCACAACGCTGCTTGCCCTGCCAGTACGCATCAGCTGCCTCACAGTTAGTCTAACAGACTAACCAAGCCCAATAGGACTCTTTCTTGATGGCTCCCTTCACCTCCGATGTGCACCATCTGGTTCGGGGATTACCACCACAACATGCACCAACCACCTTGCAGCCTCAGCTCCATGTGGCAGCCTCAACAGTGGAGGTGCAACACATGGTTCATTCAGACTTGATGTCCTCAGCCTCTCTCGGAAGTTCTGCCGGAGGTGGAAGATGAAGATCTCGCAGACTGGGGCCTCTGCTAGTGCTCCCTCATTATAATGTTTAGGTGCACCAGGTCTGTCCAGCATCCTCTCTCACCACCTGATCCAACTCACCACCAGATGGTGATCAGTTGACAGCTCAGCTCCTCTCTTCACCCAAGTGTCCAGAACATACAGCTGTAGATCTGATGATATGGTTACAAAATTGATCATCAAACTGCAACCTTAGGTGTCCTAGTGCCATGCCATTTATGGACATCCTTGTATTTAAACACGTGTTTGTTATGGACAAACTGTGGTGTGCACAGTTCAATAGCAGAACACCACTCAGGTTCAGAACGCTCATTCCTCCTAATCATGCCCTTGAGATCTTACTGTCATTGCCCACATGTCCAGACTGGAACAGAGTCCAGCCTCTCTCCAGGAGACTTGTTCCAGAGTCCAGATCATGCACTGAGGTCAGCCTGACTGTATCTAGCTGGTGGAGGGCTAGACGAACTTTGCCTTGCTTGTTTTTGTTTTTCCTAAAGTTTAGTTTTTAATTTCAGTTAACTATATTTGCCACACTTTAGTTTTTAGTTCAGTATTAGTTCACTATAATAACCTTGGCAAACACTAAGCCTTTAAAAAAAATCACATGTGTGCATATGTGCAGTCCTGAAATATTCTGACATATTCAGCTGCATTCAATGTCAGTCAAACTGAAGATCATAATTTCATGTAGTAACTTCTCTTCTTTCACACCAGTTCACGACGGATGTCCACAGAGGTTCAACAAAGCATAGACCTCGATCAGACAGTGGGCTAACATCACTGATGAGAGACTGCATCAAGAGTGTGGCTTTTAAAGTGATTTAATCATTCACTTCAGCCAAGCTGTTTTCTATCTGCTGTGGGCTAAGAAATCTTTCCTGTATTTAACATTTTTAAATTTGCCACATTTTCTGATAACAACAGCAGACTCTGTCTAGCAGGTAATCTGCAGTACTTATGAGTTTTTTAAAAAAAAAACAAAAAAAAACCATGCAGCAAGATGTGTAACTATTACATTCTCCTTTATTAAATATGTGGTGTTCTGCAACCTTCTGTGTGTTTTAATGTTTTAGATATTCGCGTGTATTCTATTTCTGTATTTGTTGACTTAATGTTTAAAATTATTACCATGGATGTAAATGGTAGCATACAGAAATAGATGCTGCATTTTAAAGCATACACTGTGGGAGGAAGTCACGAGCCCAGGACCTTCTTGCTATAAGGTGAGAGTACTAACCACTGCACCACTGTGTCATCCCCATAATTCAATGTTTCAAGTTTTAGTGGACATGAGTTTGATGTTATTGTTGTGAGATGTGTTATGGATTTAAAATGATACAATTTTACAAGGTATTCTAGTTGCATAAACTTTAAAAATGGATGATTTTAGCCTGTTGGTGGGAGGTTTCTAAGCAACATGTCATAATGTGATATAGATTAGAACCTTTAGGGGCCCAGGACACTCACCTATGTGGCAAGTGTGTTTGCTCATTGTGTCCTGATGCTGATCGTTTTGTGTGAACAAGCTGATTACCGTAATCTAACCAATATTTTGACACTTAATTCAAAATTTGGGCTTTCTAAGTGAAACTATAATGTTTTATTTCGCATCATTAAACTGTGTTTTTTTTTTAAATTTCGACTCTCTTCAAGTATGAACCATTACTCATTGTTTTTTTTTTTGTTTGTTTGTTTCATTAGTTGGTTATTAGCATGCTAACTTTAGCTTAATCAACTGGTTCAGACAGTTGCACAAAAGTCTAGCATACCGTCACTTAAGTAAAATTGGTTCGCTCCCAGTAACTAACTGTGAGGTGTATCACAACTAAACATTTAGTCAACTTAAGAGCAGCAGCTGGGGTGTACAGGTCTGCTACACTTTTCGAGAGGTCAGATCGTATCATCAGTTCTTTTTCTAATCATTACAGATGCTGCCAAGAATTGCAGCCAAAGGATAGTGCTCCAATTATCATAAGAGATCCGAATAAAGTGCTATGATCTCTTTCCTGTGCAAACACACACACACAAACACACACACACACAAACACAGACAGAAGAGAGAGCAAGCGAGAGAGAGAGCTCAATGGCATTTTTTGTAAATTATTCTGTATGGTCTTATGGATCCTGATGAAATGGAGTATATGAGTTGTGACACACTGCTTTCTGGTTAGCTCATTGACTGACTCAAGGTCTGTTTTGAGCCGTTTTTCTCCAACGTCCTTGCTGTATGTGCCAAGCTCTAAGCAAAACCTGCTGTTCTTACCATTTCTGGTAATACAATCCCACTTCATTTGAGTTAATAAGTGAAACCAACTGGGCTCTGTCTCTTTTTCCTGTTTGTGTGAGTGTGGGTTGGTAGGAGCTGGGAAATAGTGTACACAGTTCAATAAAAACCACATTTTTCTATATCTCTGTCTCATGCATTGTTATTGTATTTGTCTTTTACAGATGTGTAAAAGACACATCTCAAAAGAATCTTATGAGTTTGGATTTCAGTGGACACACATGATGGTCTAAATGCACTTTCAGAGGCTTTAAAATTAAATCTATTAAAAGTACTGCCCTGGATGTGTGTTTTGTTTTGTTTTGTTTTTTGTCCTTGCATGTGTGTGAGTGCATATCTAACTGCGGTTATTAAGTAATAAATGCCAACCAGATGTCCTATTTTTAGCAGAGCCAGTGAAGTGTGCTCACTCTGCTACAGTGAGGCCTGTGTTTGTCCCAGGACCGGAAGTGGGTGGTAGTGGTCTCCAATGGTTTGTGTGTAACTTAAATCCATTTCTCTATGTCAACCCCCCCATATCCTCCCCCTCCCTTTTTGGAGCTGTGTTTTTTTTCTTTTGAAAAGGGGCTCTTAGGAGGCAGAGGAGGCCTCCTTCTTGAAAGGGATGATGTGACAGATGAGAGAACCTGTTTGGTGAAACAGAGAATGGGTGTGCGGGTGTACTTTATGCCGCTGTCCTCTATACAATACAGCATAACCAGCTCCAGCCCTGCCCACATCCATAGACAGCCGTGTCTGATGGGCCTGACAACAACAGAAAAGGTGCAGAATTGCCATTGTGAGAGGGGAATTTTCCATGCCTTCACACTCTCTGTGCATGAGCTGGAAGGCCCATGTGTGCGCATCTGTGCACACATGGGCCTTCAGAAAACTTGTGAGAAAGCTTGCATGTGTCTGCACTTATGATTGAATGTATGACTTGATATACTACAACACCATATACAAACCACATGTATAGATAACTGCTATGCAGTTATGAGAAAAACCCCTCACCTCTCAATGGCACACATACGCACACACACACAAACA
Organism: Bujurquina vittata; assembly: GCA_015106715.1. Lineage (NCBI taxonomy): Eukaryota > Metazoa > Chordata > Actinopteri > Cichliformes > Cichlidae > Bujurquina > Bujurquina vittata. The sequence continues at coordinate 42,317 of VUQK01015182.1, forward strand.
CACACACACACACGCACAAAGCATGGGATATACTTTGCTGTCTGCACACAGGAAGACTGACATGCAATGCTAAGGGGTTAAAGAGGGATAATGATTTGCTGTTGAACCAAATGTTCTCCCGGAAGACTCTCACACACATATATATATATATGTGTGTGTGTGTGTGTGTGTGAGTGTGTGTGTCCATGTGTCCCTGAATTCCTCTACATTCTTAAGGGATCAGTGCTAGGAAGCTCAGCGTCCTGCCAGCTGTGGGTAGATGTGTCTGCCACTCACTGTAGCAAAACCTTTGCACAGAGATGTGGTTCCTTTTGCAATTCCTTTCACTCAAAGGCACTTCATGGGGATCCTCAGGTTCATGTAATTTGAATGTATCTTTAAGCTTTTTCTCAGCTTGTGGAAAACGTGTGCTGAAAACTGAAGCCAGAAGCCCAGAGGAGAACACTGCAGCATAATGAAGCAAAGGATGATGCTGATGCGGGAAAAAGGCTTCCACACCTGAGCTGTGAATCTGTGCAAGTAAGAAGTGAATGACGCAGTAATTACTAGTTGGGATTCAGATAATTCAGATGGAACAATTTGCGGTGGCATTTAAGGTGGTAAAACCACCAGCAGGCTGATTTCCTTTGGGGGAGAGGGGCTCTACAAGCACTCGAAGAGGGGAAATCCACCCTGTAAAAACATGTGCGTGCTACAGCAAGCACTCCAACAAACTTGTACTGTTCAATCCAGATGTGCAAGTGTGACAAAACATAAACAAAGTTTTAAACAAAGGTAGTAGTTTGGTCTGAATTTGCATGAAATAAAAAATGTTGCTGTATGTAAATTGTACACCTAAGGGCACTTTCCAAACTGCACCATTGTTGGATACGAGCAAAACGTTTCAGTCAGTCTGTAATAATATTGCAGTATTCCAGTACCTGGGACGCAATCTAGTTATGGTTTATGATGCCTAAATGAGCACTCTGAACAAGATGCACAGCACCAAGTGAATCTCACATACCAAAAGTTGATTTTCTCACTGATGCAAAGTTATATGTGGAGTGAAAATCTTTTGGATGTTTCTCTGAGGCTCTGAGAAAATTTGAAGAAACTTCTAGGAATCACTTAAAAACACATTTCGAAACACTGTAATCTGTCACAGTCGACTTTTTTTCTTTGCTTTTTTAAAATTTGAGCAAAGCAGCGGTCAGTTATAGTGTGCATGTTTAACCCCTGACTCACAACTCAGTACCTCTGAGAAATAGCTCCATTGATATGGATGTATACAGTGACTGGACCATGGCATTGTCACAGTGGAGGAAGAGGAAGCTGACCTCTCACCTCTGCCCCATGGGTCTAGCTCTCTGAGGCCAGCATGGCAAGTCTGGGTTCATATATTTTGGAAATTTACTTCAAAAGCAAAGCACACTAATGTGTGCCTGTGCAGCTTTCTCAAACTATGTAGCACGTCTCTGCATGTGCATGCACAAATGAAGTTCTGGAGCAAAGTTTAACTAAAGATGTAGTTTCCAGTTGCTGGAAACAATCAAAAGACTCCTTTAAATTTATGCTTGTTGGTTTCTTTTCAAACACACGCTTAAGAAAAGAGTATTTCCAAGAAAAGCAAAGGGTGAACGCACAGCAACATGTCATGAATAAATCATTAAGAGCCATATTCTCCTCATGAGCTTACAAGTAAATGACATAATTCAATAGGAAATCATGCATTACTTGGGGAAAATCTCATTTGGATCAATGGAAGGTATTGATGTCAACATTAATGGCTTGCTTGACGGTTGTAACCCAGTTTGTGATGAAGGGGAGGGAACAGTGGGGGAAGCTAAGAGAAGAGTCAGCCCAGTGTAGAGGCCTCTTTGTTTGGGGTGGACTACAGAGATGCGAGGCCTGGCCTGGTTCTGGGATCTGGAGGTCAGCCAGGGCTTGAGGGGGAGCCAAGAGTGCATAAGTGGCCAATCGGTCCCATACTGATACAAAGAGGCCATTCTCTGGACCGCAGGTCTGTGGCGGCCCGGGATTCGCACTGGGGATGTCAGATTGAAGAAGTGAGGCTGACACACACATAAAAAGGATGGCAAATGCACACATATCAGCACACACCGACAGAAAGAGGAACATAGTGCTTTTTTCAGTCCTAAAAAAAGATCACTTTAATATTTTCTGTATTTGCTTTACTGCAAGTGTTGCATTTCTTCTTATGCATCAACATTTAACACACTCTTGCTTTTCAGTGTTATATAACAAAGACTCACCAAGGTCAGAAAAACACATATTTTCCTCTGTTCTCTCCTAAACAGTTTATAAACCCCCAGCCCTATAGATTCTAAATAGGGTGAGCTCTTTCCTGGCTTAAACAGTCCCAGCCCCCCCAGCCAGTTAATGAAGCTTAATTAGCTTGATTAAAACCTTATTAGGAACGATAGGGAAAAGGAAAGCAGTCCTAGTAAAGATGACCTTTCAACTTTGACCTTTAGCCCCCTTCTCCTTAGATGTGAGCAACCTGGGAAGCAGCAATAAAAGAGCCAGACTGCTCTGTGTGTGTGTGTGTGCGTGCATGTGCGTGTGTGTGTGTGTGTGTGTGTGTGTGCTCAGGCACAGAGTACTGAGTTATTCTGCAGGTTTTTTTTTGTTTGTTTGTTTATATTATTACATATTTTAAACTCTGGCACACTGGGTTATTTATACAATATGTTTGTATGCAGATGCACACATAGCTACCTCACACACTGTGCATACAGTGCATAAGAACTAAAACTGTAAACTGATTAATGCAGCTGTGCACAATTCAGGGATGCCAGTGGCAACAAAAACATCTTTATTTGTTATAGAGATGTTTTCGAGCTTAGCTGGGTCTTCCTGAACTTCAGGTATTAAACAGTGACATGAAACGTTCAATAAAAAAATGAATTGCCTGTTGAGCTGTTTAATATCTAATAAGTTCAGGGAAATGATTTCCTCTGACACCGTTATATCAAATCTAATTTCATGAGCATAAAACATCACTTTGTCTGCATCTCATTTAATATCTCGCTTGATTTAACTCTTCAGATTTTGCCTCTGTAGGGTTTCATTTCTCCCTTGTGTTTGTCCAGATTTATGCATGACTGGACAAGCTGAGCAAAAGCCATTGCACGACCCCCAGGAAGCTGCTGTATGCTGCGACATGTCTGAACACCTTCTGTGGAGAACGCAGGGGTGAAAATGATGAGGGGGAACAGAACAAAATAAAGAATAGAGAGACAGAATCATCCAATGGTCCAAAATGAATAGAAAATATGGAGTGTTGGGGTGAGCCCCCCCCCCCAAATGTGCATGCAGTCTCAGTGGGTCACACATTCAAATGAATGGGTGAGTGTGTCCAAACCTTTGATTGGTACTGTAGTTGTCCTACACTAAACTGTGTGGAATTACATAGCCATAGCTGGAAATGTGCAACTGTGTATGTGTGTGGGTGTGTGTGTGTGTGTGTGTGTGTGTGTGTGTGTGTGTGTGTGTATAAAGAGACGTCTTCTGTCATTTTTTTTTAGGTTATTTGTTTTATTTTACATATTCAGAAATTCTGTATTTCTTTGTGTTGCTTCGGGGCAACATTCTGCGATAGTGGGTGCATTTCTAACATGTTTGCTATCATTGTGTTTGAATGTTATCAGATACTACCACAGGTATCAACACAATATAGGCTGTAAATATAATTGTATTTTTTTTTATTTTATTTTACGTCTTTTAACACAGAAAACCTGAAAAAAGCAGTGTTCTGTAGAAGAAAAGAGAAAGATCAGCCATTAAGGAAATCCCTTCTGACAGACAGATAACGAATTTGAGTAGAAGCGGAATGCAGAAAAAGCTTTGAGCAGAAATGAACAAAAAGGGTGTTAAATATCGCTTCTCTGGCATTTCTTGATGCATTTGCACACAGCTAAATCAAACACGTTGACTGAGTTTCTTTGACACATGTTCTGCCTCTATGTTTGGATACCAATTAAATTATAATTGGCTTCTTTCATTAAAAAAAAACAAAAAATCAACAATGAAATGCCAGAAAAAGACCCAATAAATGATGAGGCTTCATTTTTTATCATTGTGTCTAGTAGCGGGTTAAAACCATAAGAAAACAAAAGCCACTCTGAGAGCACAAGGCAGCTCACTCACTGGGAAGTATTTAGTTTTAAGGGAATCAGATTGTATTTTGTATATATATATAAATTTTGTTTTCTTTTTAAATGGAATTTAAGAAGAAAAAGTAAAGGCAGTAACTATGCAGAAGCATAGTTTTAATAATAAAATACATTTTAGGAAACCTTGACCTTAGAAGGTCAGAGGTCAAATGTGACATATTTTAAATATTTATATTTTACTTTCTGTATCTTGATAATACACAACTGTAAGAATCACAGTTTCTAGGTTATGATGCTTTTTTTGTTAGTTTTCATCCAATAAATCATGAAGTTGACCTTGAAGACCTTGGTGGCTAGAAGCCAAATTTTTAGAGATCGTTAACATGACCCCAGTTTTCACCCATACAAAGTTTTATCAGGATCTACTCAAAACTTTTTTGAGCCAATATGTTTACAGTAGAGTGACAAGGACACAGGCAAATTTAACCAAGTGCCACCAAAAACATAACCTCCTGGGCAGATGTAAAAGCAAAAAATATAGAGGAAATTTAGAAACTGCTATAAAAGCTCATTAGTCCATCAAATTTGAACTTCTTTCCCTGTAATGTGCATTTGAATGTTTGTTTGCTGCTGAGTGTTAAAAGAGAAAACCAGAGAGAGCGAGAGGAGAGAAAGTAAGGACACGCCATCCCATTTGGAAAGAAGGCAGTGCAATTGCAGATACTTCCTGTTTCTCATCATGCATTATTCAGGTAAATAAAGTGTTAGCAGTAGGGATGCTGACAGAGCAGATGGCGCAGTATCTGAGCAGTTGTTTTGTTTATGTTATTCCAACATGAGATGAGAAGTGTGGGATGACACTCGAGACGAATAGGAAATAGAGATATCATCCGACAAAGCAGGCCGTTTGAAGCCTCCTAGCTCCCTGTGGGTTTAGAGTGTGATAGTCTGTATTAAACAGCAACCTGTGAACCTCAACAAGTGCACAACACTAAAACATTCAAAGTTATCTTTAAGCCACATGCTAGATAAATAAATAATATTGAGAGTTATTTTTTGAGCATGTCTTTTTTGAAGTGCTTTCCTAATTTAGCTGTTTGAACATGATATGAGCGTGAACAGCCTTTTTGAGGAAAATGCTTAGCTGAAATCAGTATTTCTATTTATTGCCATCATTGTGCACTGGCTGTTTAAAGTCTGTGACCACAGTGTCTTCATACAGACAGCATCAGGCCGCTGAGGAACATAGTGTGTAAAAGTGGCCAACACAGTTACTGCAGTGTGCTTTGAGCTCTGGAAAGCTAAAAACCTCCTCTGGAAATAACCAGAACAAAGAATATGCACCGGGAGCTTCATGGCATGGGTTTCCATGGCCGAGCAGCTCTTGTAGGTGGCCCAGTCCTTTTGTCTATATGGTGTAGTTTTAAAGCATGACCTCACTTGAATATTGCAAAAACAAAAGGAAATACATTTAAGACATTGTGCACTAATAGTCTGCTGTTCTAGTGTGTGTTGAGTTCACTGATCCACTTTTGCACCAAGAGAAAAGTCTGTATGTGGATAGCGTGTTAGTGCAAGTGTAATTGCACACAAGTGATGTATGAATGCACTCTCTCTTGTATTGTTGTTTTAATTTTTTACGGAAAATAAATTGACTCGAGCCAAATGCCCCCAGTACTCTGGTACTGACACTGTATATAGAAGCTGGCAGACTTGTATGAATTGATTGGTAAAATTCTACTTACAAATGACCTTTTAAGCAAACATTGACGTCACAAAAGACAGTACTTACTTTTTTTTTGACATTTTAAAAGAGAGACTTTCCCTCCCACAGCATTGCTGAACTTTGTTTTTAAAAAAGGATTCAAACTGAAATTGCTGCAAAATCAGGGGTATATTTTTGTATTCACCTATTCACTTTTGTTGACAAAGCCTGTTGCCTGCATTAGTCAGACTTACTCCCAACCCCAAATAATCCTGACTTAGGTTATTTCACTTTGGGTCTTTCGCCTTCACCCTTCATGCAGCTAACTGTGGAGCACGGAATATTTATGTCTGCAGCACTGCACCCTGTTTTTGATGTTTTCACCTGCACCCGCATTATGATGTTCACCCTGATATTCATCTAGCAATGGATAACTAGAAAATAAAGATATACAGTGATCCCTCACCTATCGTGGGGGTTATGTTCCAGAGACCCCCGCAATAGGTGAAAATCTGCAAATTAGCGGTGTACTGTATTATATATTAATTTTATTATTTGTATATATTAAGGCTTTATAAACCCTTCCCATGCTCTTACTACAACTTGAATGATGAAGATGATGAATTATGTAGCTCTGCAGTACTGATGGTGCTGAAGGTGGTGCAGTATCTTCACCCTCGGCTGTTACTTCTAGTTCCGCTAAAGGTGTAGGCGGAACTTATCTCTTCGTCTGAGTGATGAGCATAGTAACGGGGTGTTACAGAAATACTTATTTACCACAAAATCCCGCACTATAGTGAAAACTCCATGAAACAGAATTAGTATTTTAAAAAAACATATATATTGATCCAGTGAAGCCACAATAAGTGACCTGTGATATAGCGAGGGATGACTGTAGATTTTTTTATTAATAATAATTTTAATAATGCCTTATACTTATATAGCGCTTTCTTATACTTATATAGCGTATTCAAAGCACTTACAATTTCGTGCACTATTCATTCACACCTCAATCACACTTGGTGGTATAGGATTACAGGGATTACGTACAGTTTGGGAATTTGATCCATACAATCACTTGAACATTCACAAAGGAGAAACAGGCTTCATTCAATCAAATACTCCATACACCTACTACTGTATGTAGGCTTTGTCCTGTTAGACCCTATCCCAGCTAAGAGCTATTCAATAAAAACTCATATCTACGCAAACAGCCAATTTAGAATAACAAGTTAACCTAAAATGCATGTCTTGGGACTGCAGGAGAAAACCAGAACACAAATCCACACAGGCAAAGGATGAACTTACAGAGTTCACACAGAAAGGTCCCCCTGACACTATGAACCACTGAATTGTGTTTAGAACTTCTCTCACTATTTTAAATTGAATAACAATAAGTTTAGTAGCAATGCTGCCAGGGCTGCTCAAGGTTAGATGCTGCAAGGTTAGATGGTCAGCAGAAAACATTACCATCCTGCATTTCTCTCTCTGTCTGCCATACTGGCATTATCTACAGCACCCAGGCCTTGATGCCATGTCGGCAGCCAGGCCCTTCTGTCTCTCTAGGGGCCTCAGACTTATCAAGCATTCAGCTGGGATACCGCTGCAGCAGGACGGTGCAATGAGGCCACTTGTGTGTGTGTGTGTGTGTGTGTGTGTCTGTCTCAGGTCAGTGTTTGGCCAGCAGTAAGTCTAAGTTGAACCTGAATGAGTTTCTCTCTGTGCTAGGCTATGGCAACTGCAGGAACAGGCTGCATTCTGTCACAAGGCAGCAAGTGTCTGAGCTGCAAAAATGAGTGTGAGATAGCGCGGTGGATGAAGAGCAGATGCAGCGCAGCGACATCTGCATATCTGAAGATAGGAAGCTGCATTGGGCAGTGAATGCAGGCAAACTGAGAAACTGAAAAGGCCTGGAATTCAAGTGATTTCTTTGTTATTAATTTATTTATTTAGCCTAATGGAACCTGTTGTGTTAATTGGTGATTCTAAACTGTCCGTGAATGTGACTGTGAACGGTTTTGTGTGTCTCTGTGTTAGCCCTGAGACACACTGGCAACCTGACCAGGGAGTACCCAGCCTTTTGCCTTGATGGGTTAGGCTCCAAAGGTTGAAGATGAAGCGGAACTTTGATGGGAATCCCTGAAGGTCATAAGAGCTCATTTGCTAATGAGAACGATATGTCTACATGGACTACAACAACAGGTGAAACAAAGCTAATCAAACATCCCACGCAGTATTGAGAAAAGATCTAATTAGGCAAGATTATTTAAATCAGCACACGTCTGCACCCCAGTATTGTAATAGAAGTATCAGTTATTCAGAAAAGTCAAGTTAAAATGAATTAGACTGAATGTCCAGTAATTAATTTGCAATCATTCAAATACAACCCACATAGCTAGTAGTGCATGGGTATGTTGAAAACTATCAGTGATGTCATTATTTTATGAGCTTCTGATAAGTTTGAGGAAAAGTGATGAGGAAGAGTGAGGATGAGGTTGATGAGGTCAATGTGCTTCTACTACTTCATTTGGATGGCAAGAAAAACAGGTGACTGGCAAGATTTTTGTTCTCTGCAGCCCTCCACTGCTATCTTTTCGGTAAAAAAAACATCGCATTTGACTCTCGTGCTATCTCCCTTTCTCGCCGTTCATATCTCAGAGGTGCAACGTTTTACCACAGAACGCTGCAGACATGCAGCTTCGTCAGTTAAAAATTGAAATGCAGGAAATGTTTGGTCAGGAACATTTGATGGCTGGGTGTTACTCACGTATACTGATTATGCAAATGGGCGCATGTGTTTGTACAGTCATAATGGTCAAATTTCCTTCTGAAATCTGTGCTGCTGTTTTATTTCTAATGCTTTCACTTTCTTATGCAGTCTAGAAGATCCCATCCATATCACTGATATCTGGTGACAACCTCATATGTTCAGAATGTCAACTGTCAGGCAGCCAAGAAAAGGTTTTGCATGACTGCACAGCAATCTGTGAGGGATTTTCCTTTAAAATCAGACTGCGCTAGAAACTTATAAAAACAGACATAACACCTTTAGAGAGACCACAGTGAGACCAAAGTGAAAGAAAAATCCACAGGAAAAATCTGCACATGTTTAATTAAAGATGTTGAAAGCAAGCAAATATGTAGCTTATGAAGTGAAAAAAACTATATATTTTTTAAATTGGCTACGAGCACAATAAGTTACATCTATTGTTATGATTAGTGAGCAGACAGCAACAAATGTACGTTGGACTGAACCACATGTCTTATGTCTTATACATTACCTGGTTTGTCGTAGAGGAATAGGCAGAGAGATGCATAAAAATGGGTCAAAGGTGTTGCTCTGTTTAAGGCAATGAGGGCATGTCAGAGAAGACCTGGAGACACAGAGACAGAAGACAGCTTTTTAATAATCGACACGTATCCACCCACCCATTCATCAATTTTCTTCCATTATCTAATTCAGGGTTGCGATGGGGCTGGAGCCTATCCCAGCTGTCACAGGGCAAGAGTACACCCTGGATAGGTAGCCAATCATAAAGTAGTTATAGGTTATTCATTTATTGCTTTGTATGACAATCAATTGTCTTAAGAAATATACAAGTACATATTTTTCACCCTTTCTACACTGTTTTCTTGCTCAGTTGTGGTCTATTTTCAAATCAGCCCACTGCAAGAAGCTCGCAGGCTTTAAATATTCCAAAGAAAAGAGCCATTAAAGAAACCCTTATAATTTTCCAGAACTTTATACACACTTTTGTACTGTTGCCACTGTGAGCAATCTTGCATTTTCTTTGTGTACAGTGGTGACTAATTCCTGAAAGATGGCAGAAAAAACCAACAGAAGTTCGGTGCTGACCAGAAATTATACTGGTTAGAATACAGTAATGAAAGAGCAAATTTAATGGCAGTGGAGTTGGAAAGAAATTGAAGGGCAGCAGCCTCAGGAGGCTGGAAGGCCGAGCAACTAAGAGTTAAGAACAAAGAGACTAAAATAAAAAGACAACAAAGTGTGAGCACAGCTTAAAAATGAACAGAAGGTTGGCAGCAAGACAGTCAAGTTGGCAAACGCTGGGAAGCAAAGCTGATAGAGAAAAAAAGACACAGAAGGGACCTGTCGAGCTTTCTGAACAAACAGAAGTGGAGATGATCAGAGTGGAGGACTGACAGGAGGATAGATACCCAACATGTGGGCCTTTATCAGCAGCAATCTCGATTCAAAGGCAGGCAGACACCTCACGATGAAAAACACTGTTAAAGCAGTAAATACAGTACACTGTGGCTACTGCGCTTGTTAGCTAATTTTTGCTCAAAGACTAGAAAAAGTGAGACAGCTAGCCACGTTCTATTGAAAAGGCAATCATATACATCACTACAAGCAGCTTTGACACTCACTGATTGAGGCGTTATACATCAATTTGATTAAGCTTTGTATAACTTCCAAGTTTCTTCAGCTTTAATCTTATTCTACAAACACAGAGGACATGACAATTTTCCAGAAGAGAAGCCAAACTATTTTGACTGCCCCTAGTGGATGGTTAATTATTCATTTAATACTAGAGCCTGACCATTTTATTGGCAATAAATCAAAATTTAAAAAACAAAGAAGCGATGAGAGAAACACCCTTCAACACCATGTTATGAGTATTGACAGTGCATACTTTATCCACCAAGGGGCACCATGCAACATGTTTTCACTGCAAATACTACCCAGGAATTTTTCAAAAGATGTGTGACAAGAATAGGCTGTAGCCCTCTGGAGGTGGAAAACTAAATGGATATAGGATAGCACAGGAAGTACAGTAAGTTGCCACTTATGCAAGGAATGTTCCTGGTATTTCCTTTGCCTTCATCTTAAGAAACCCCAATCAAAATCTAGCCTCACATAACCTTTTGTTATTCTCTACACGAAACTGCAATCTAGCCTCTTTATGTGGCAATCAAAGAAAAGCACCATGTTCAGTGTGTTCTAGTGCCACATAATCCTCTCATAGTGTAGGAATGTAATCCTATTATTCGTTTGAGATAACTGAATGTAATTCAGCGGCTTTCCTCGGTTTATGAACTCATTTTGAAGTTGTAGCCAATATCAAAGTGCTTATTCACACTGTTTTCTATTTAACCATTTTCTTAGAACCAACTCAACAGTCGGGGGAGAATTACAGGAAACCATTCATCTCCATCGCAGCAAACTCCATTATGGTTTATAGGTGTGAAACTGAAATAGGCTTTTGAAAAACTTTTCTATAAAAGTAGTTAATATTTCCATGGCTAAGTGTGGATAGTCATAATGTAGCTGAACTGGAGTGTTTAATGTGTCCACTGTTTTTTTTGTTTGTTGTTTTGTTTTTTGTCTTATTTGAGTTTGATTAATGCTGCATAATGCTCTGTTATCACTGACAGCATTTAGAGTGTGTGCACAGCTACATGTGTGTGTGTGTGTGTGTTGCCAGATGCTGCAATGCCTTACTATGATATGTCAGTTGAGCTGTAATCATGTTTGTGGAGACAAAAACTTGTCAAACATACAAGTATGATGGAAAAAATAACAATTTATAAACGCCACATTTCCTTGCTGTCAGCGCTTAGCCCAGTGTGCTGCGGCAGCCAGCCTAAGGCTCACTAATGATGCCAGTTTGTACTCAGCAAAGCAGACTGACAGGCTATATTCACTCAAAAACACAATGTTGTGCAAAGCCCCAAAAGTTACTTAGATTTACATTGAAATGTGCACGCAGGAAAAACCCACACACAAACAAAAAGCATCACTTAAAAAGCTTGAGGCTGTCAGTGTTTCCAGTCTGGTGGAAGATATGAGAACTTTACTTGCTGATGTCCGTGCATGTTTGTTTGTGCGTCTGACACAAAAAGCAAGGGCTGTACAGAATCTACGATGTTCAGGTGTCAAATCAAAAGACCGTCAATCTTTAGTTTAAACCAGACACCCGGGGCTTCAACATACACGCCCACACACACGCACAGCAACAGCAGCTTCCTTTATTTGTCATGAAGAAAGTTGAAGCACTCAGCATCCCTCCGTCCTGCTCACAGTAAAAATAAATAACACTCCAGCAGCAGCATCTCAAAACATTATGCAGTAACACGTTGCCTGATTCCAGCATTTTTCATACTGTTACTCGAAACTGGGAAGCTTTGCAGCAAAATACGACGAATGATATACAGCAGGCATGTGGCTGTATCTCTCTCTCTCTCTCTCTCTCTCACACACACGCACACACACACACGCACACACACAGAGCTAACAAAAACCTCACTGTAGTACAGCAATGACTTAAATCTTAAATTGATTGAGTTTATTTTTATAATTTTTTACTAACTAGTTGGAGAAGTTTGACTTCAAAGCTTCTGGCAGAAAGCTTTTTTTTTTTCCCTTTTAGATTATTTTTAGTTTTCAGTCATATTTTTGGACATCTACTAAACCTATCCACAGCATACCCGAGGCTGCAATAAACATCACAGTCCTCTATAAGTCATTGCTATTATTGGGACTGAAAGAGCGAAAGCTCAGCAAGTTCATTTTCTTCCGTCTGCCTTTCAGTCAGTCAGTCATGTGTCACAGGCTTTGAGCTGGAGAGTACTCTGATTTCTCTATGAGAGAGTACAAGCAGAGACCTCCTGTCAGGGGAAATTAACTCAGCTAAAGGACTACAGAGATTCTCTCTCACACACCCACCCACATTTAAAGTGTGATACAAACTCTCACTTTCCCAAATATTAACCCCCCCCCCCCCCCCCCTTTTTTTAAAAAAATTCTCCTTTTCCCCCCCCCAATATTAAGATTTCTCCTCTTTGTTTGTA
>VUQK01015183.1:5959-21074 GCA_015106715.1 Bujurquina vittata
AATGAGCTGTTTTTTCTAACTGGTTTTAGGTTTAGCTCTAGAACCAAAAGGGGGGGAAACCCAGGTATTTAAACCCCAGTGGGGGGGGGGGGGCTCCCATTCGGAGGTGGTCATTAACCCGCTATTGATCATGTGTATTACATGAACACAAGTGTGAAAAGAGGCGAGGTCATTACCATCAGGGGTTTAGGAACACCATGAATGACAGAGACCTACACAGACACTAATTTCCAACACTTTTTTTTCCTCAACTGTGAGCCGACATGACTCAATGCTATACCTGCTGAGTGTAAGATCAATGTGGTATTAAATCTAATTAGCAGAGAAGTGCATCTTCTAAGAAAGGCGCAAATATCAATTAAAGGAAAAAGCATAGATAAAAACGTGTTTACCTTTTGACCTACCTTGTTGTAGATGTAGCAGTTGGTGAACATTGTGTTGAAGTCTTGTATGCACTCACTTGCACTGCGGTAGAAGTTATTTTCCAAACGCTTCTTAATCGTCCCCATGTCCATGGGCTGCTTGATAATTTTATGGTAATCCTTAAAAAAAATAAAATTAATTGTTTATTTAAGATCTACAAAAACACCAGTTCAACTTGTTTACTTGTTAAAGTGTGAATACCTTTTTTAAAATGGTCCCAAGGGGGGAAAAATGTTAAGACACAATCTGTCAACAAACCTGGAACAATCATTTCTAATAGCCAAGAAAGATTACTGAAAATTGGATGTTTATCAACGTCTGAAAGTAGACAATATCCAAAGTGGTTTACTAAAGTGCCTGCATTCAACCCACCGGCAGGTTAAGCTTGTAGGCATCCACTGGCTCCTGGAAAGGCCAGGCAAAGTGGTGCCTCCAAAGAGACTTCATCAGGGTCTTCTGGAGATACTGCAGCTGGTTTGTCATGCGGCCCGGTCGGGTGGGATCCTTCACTGGAGGCTGTGGTGGGGCAGGAGGACCCTGGGGCATCGTGTGGGGTAGAGAGGGGCTCTCAAAGTCCTCGTACAGCAGGGAGGGCTTGCGAATGCGTTTGCCCGAGCTTGTGTGTTGGTCCATCATGCTGCCAGACAACCCAACCAGAGAGCTGAAGAAGAAAGTTTACCTCATATTAAAAAGTAATGAGAACAATAGTGTGGCTGCAGCAACATTGCTGCCTTCCTAGTCTGAACATTAAATGTTATGTACTTAATACACACTATATAGTAAATAAAGGTCTTGAATCCAAAACTACTTCTTGTTTCTTTACCGAAGAAAGCAAAATACAAACAAAGAAAATCCTGACCTTTCTAATATAACTAAATTATACAGTGCCTAGTACAGTGTGGTGTAGGTCAAAAACTGTGTTGCTCTCAGGTTCAGTGACTTCCGGTCCATTTCTCCTCATTTCCCACCAGTATACAAGACATCATAACTACTAAATTATTCTATAAATCACTCATTAACAATGCTATTGCGAACAAAATTACCTATAATTATTTTAAAAAAAATGCATTTCCAAACATATACTACTATTTCCAAAATGGCTACAACTAATAGTAAAAATCAAAGTTTCCCACAGAATTGGATTTTTATTTATGATGACAGAAGGTGCTCCTCTGCAAATATAAGCTGACCCACTGTGTCACAAACACAGCAATAATCAGCAACCTCTCCAGTAAGTCTCTTGGACAATATTGTCGCTGCCTTATAAGGCAAGCAGTAATGACAGTCTACACATGGCCCTGGAGCAGGCAGTGAAGCTCAACTGCAGATCCACTATACAGGCAGCTAAATAATATTTAGCACCACTGCCACCTGGGACACTGCAGGCGAGCGTCCCAGTAAGGGCCGGGGATAGCTGATTGGGAGCAAATAAACTCTTAAAGAGCAAGAAAAAGAAAAAAAAAAACAAGTACCAGAGAGATGCCTAGTAGTAAAGACTGCAGTACTTGTAAACACCCTGTGCTGCTAACAGGAAGTCCACTATGTCAAAGGTTTATATAGAACCCCGTGACCAGTTCAAAGTAGGGCTCTGCCCTCCCTGTCAGCTAACTCATCTAGGAAACTAGGATTTCATCAATAGGCTGCCATTTTTAGCACTGTCATGGGAACCGTGACTGCTTGGCTCCATGCCAGCTAATAAACACCGACTCATAAGAATGCTCCTGATAAGCCCCTAAAGTCAATGCGATGTTTTATTTAAGCCCCCTAAAATATAGGACACAGCTTTTTGTAAAGGGTGTCTCTTGATTACAAGAGAAACTTCATGTTTCAAATCTTATGTTTAAAACAAAGCACCAACTTTTGAGCCATTTGTAATGGTAAAGCTGCAGCCACGTGAAAAATTTGCTGTGCTGTAACCGACTTTAAAATGTCATCAATTACTTCTTCTGTATTTTAGGATATTTATTTTGTGAGACACCACGACAACAATGAGAACTGCAAGGCTGCAGCAATACCGCAAGAAAATAGCGGTATCAATTCAGCATCAGTCAGTCTCATCTGCAAGTTTGATGGTCTGTTCAAAATGTTTGTCACACTGTTACATTTTGTGATGTTGTAACAAGAAATTCATTGTAATGCATAAGAGTTGTACTTAGCCAGATATACCTTATGAATATTAACCTATAAGACAAACAACGATTGACAAAAATACTCAACACGATGCCCTTTTCTGGATAAAATGTTTCCTCTGGTTTCCCCACACACAGAGGAATAAATGGAGGACACTACAGCTAATGCTTGAGACAAGCACTGTGATCTCCCCTGGCAATGCACTGTAACAAAGACAGCAAAGAACAAATTTCCCCATGGGCCTTAAGAGGGTTAATTAAAAAGAAAGCAATCTTTTGCAGATCTCAGCATCTCTGCACGTTACATGATCTCCAGCTTGGCTGTAGTCCAACAAGGCCATGGTCCACAAAGAGCACTTCAAGGCACCGTGAGATGACAGAGGTCTCTCAGTTCATGTAGTTAAAGGACACCAAAAGTTAGCCCTTTCGCCTCCATCTGAGCAGCACAAATCTCACACTACAGTTTAAACACACACACACACACGCCCTACTGACACACAAACTGTGGCTAAGCCTATGAGCTGGTTTTCTACATCAAACAGAATACGAGCAGCACAAATAAAAAACGACTAAACAGCATGAAGGGGGTGTGCGCGTTGGGGGTGGAGGTTCTGCAGTGATAAACATTGGAGCATTTCAATCTTCAGTAAGTAAGTAATGTAACTGTAAATGAACTGAAGATATAATGGGTAGAAATGCATTTTGGCAGCAACCCTAAAGTTTAAAAGTCTGGAAAAGTCAACTTTGCTTACGCCATCTGGATTAATCCTGCATAAAAAAAAAAGTGGCACCCACCAACAAAAGTATTTTTAGACACTTTTTTCAGTGGGTTTTAATTTCCTCCAAACAGACCCTTCGCCTCAACTATGGTGACTAATTATACCCCAAACGCTTATTTCAAGACTCAGATAAACCCTGACTCAGGCTAAGTGTTCTACGAGAATGCCAAAACTTACCGTTTTTCTTCATTTCAGTAAAGATTATGCAAAAAATATAATTAAAGTTAAAAAAAAATGTGCAAAAACGCCAAAATACAGAGCACTTTTTGCAGAGCACTGCACCAAAAATCATACGACCATAATAACCGTTACCACGATGCTAACTCCCGGTAATATTTAATCCGCAACTTACCGTCTTATTATTAATTTGTAAACGCACGTCTCATTTAGGATTGCGTCATGAAGGGTATCAGAAATGCCAAATCAAACACGCAGAGCTATCTACAGCTGTGACTCAATAACAAGGGAGCAGCCGAAAATCAATTTATCATTAACTTGTAACCACAACCGGCTCCGTGCGCAAACATCTGGATTGTGCAGGACGATCGCAGCCTCGCAGTCCAGCAGCTGCTGATCGCGTGGTTGGACGCCCCGCCCTCGCTGTTTGTAAACACTACTTCACAAAGACAGAAACCGATAACTCAGGGACTCACGGGCCCCAAAACGGCGCAAACACAACCTTTATTAAAGGCCACGGTTCCCTAAAGAACAAAAAAATAAATAAATAAACCCGTGGGCCATCAGGCAATTTCAGCCATTTTGACACAGTCTCTACGCGTTGGTTCACCAGCACAGAAGCTGCGCGCTGGAAGCTAAGCTTGCGAGCTAGCGGCAACAGACTGCAACGGCGCTTTATAAATATAACAATACCCTCGGGACTGCTAACTTGTAGTTAAGCAAAGGCTGTATGTAAGCGGAGAGCGGACCTATTATTTAAGACCAGCGTTCTTGTGTGATGTTGTTTGACATTAGCATCAGCAGGCTACCCTAGCAATGAATGACACGACAGACAGACAGCCGGCGGGGAGCAGCCGGCTGACCCCGTCGATGCTGCTATTTTCAAGCTAAAAGCTAAAGAAATCGGGGCAGATGTTTCAAATAACGAATGTGCAAATATTGCTATGATTCATTGGACTTAAGAAATACGTACAGAGTTGATAGTCTTCTGTGAAAGAAGGTCTGTATCAGTAGACTGGCTGCAAAGCTATCGTGTTTTTGTTACATGCACGCCTACGGTAACATTACTGTAGCAGTAAGATAATATTTAACACAAATTCCATCCTCACGCGGATTACAGAGCCCAGCAAACGTCCTCAGTTTGACTCGAAACACTGCGGATATTACCTGTCGTGAGGTGGGTTGACGGCCGCTTCCATTGGACTGAGGGCGGAGTTGTTACGATCCAATTTTTTCACCGCTGTTGACGCCGCACTTCCACTGAGCGATCAGCGACCAACTCCGCAACGAAATGGCGACCAAACGCTTCCGCTTGACCCTATATAAACCCCTAGCGCGGCAGTGCCGCGTCGTTCCGGTCACGAGGGGACTGGTTCTGCGCTATTATTGGTTGTATGTAGGTGTCAGTCAAACAGCGCACACGCCCAACAGTCCACGGTCTGTACATCTTGTACTCCGAATATGCCGCATGTTTCTGAACTTTTTATACATTAATGAGCTATCGAGCACTGCGTTAATTGCTAACACCGTTCTGTCTATAAGGAATAGTACGTTTTGTCAGCAGGCGTGTGTGTGTTGCTGATGCAGGTGATTTCCATGAGCAGCCCATTGCGGATTACCTGGGTGGGAACTAGTTTTTTTTCCGGGTATGTGTTTTGTCCATCATCAAATACCTGCGATATTCCGATAGACATTATGAGCTTTTTCAGCGTAGAAACCTATCTGTGCATGGTTTCTTAAATTGTGTTTGTTTGTTTTTTTTTACCATTTAAAGTGCCGCACCTTGCTTTGTTAACGATACCTTCAAATAAACGTCTATTTCCTGGCCCACCCACAGGTGGACAGGTAACCTATTATGGGTTTGTATGTCCGTCTGTTAGCAGACAGAGACGAGAGATAAGATACTGCATAGGTCGGAAAATTATGAATGGTTTTAGATTAACGTTTCTGGAGTTGTTGGGAGTGATGCAAGGAACAACTGGCTCCATTTTAGATTTTTATTAATTTTATTTTATAATTTAATCCCTTTTGGAAGATTCTGTCAAGGAAATTAAATCATTTGGGTGGATCCAGGAACTTCTAAAAGGCTTCGTTATATTCTTTGTGAAATAGGAACAATATTCATATATTTGCAGAATCTCAAAAAGTTTTGAACCAAAATTCATGAAAATTTGTGGAAATATTCCTTAGGGGCCTGCAAACACAAGTTCATTTTCAAGGTCAAAGATCAAGGTCACCAAATATTAAAAAAAAAAACTAAAAAAAAACAAAACCCCGTCTCTCATCATTGACAAGATTTAAAAATTCATATCAATGGATTTTTTTATCCATGATGATGCAATTTGGTACTCGGATATAAAGTTACTGTTGATAACTCACTGTCTTTGTACTAACAATACAGACCCTGCAAATAAACACATACATATATACCATTCATCTCTCTTCTTTTATTTATTTATGTATGTATGTATTTATTTATTTACTGAGGATGCCATTAGGGTACATAAACGTAAAAAATACCCAGAATATATTTGCCATTATCTGTTTATGTGGATTACATTTTTAAAATAAAAGTATTTAACCCCTTTTAAAAGCAAATTAAATAAATTTCTAGTCTTTGTGATCTAGTAATTTTTGACTATGACATCACTGGATGGTATTATTTATTGAATTTCCATGACTAACTGCTATTAAAGTATTTTTAGCAGTAACCTGCAGTTTAGATAGATTTGAGTTTATTGCATTTGTTTTAATTACAAGCACATACTGCAATTCATTTCATTGCGCTATACACCATTCTACTTATTTAAGCTATTTTGTTATTTTTTTGTGTTTAATTTTATTTAAACTGCTGTATTAAACGAATTTCAGAACTTCTGGAATAAAGATAGAGTGATGACCCTCTCCAAACCAGGTAGCTGAAGACTCTTTCAACATTGGCAGGTTGAGGTACTTAGTTTGGAAGATGTAATTACACACTCATCTTTGTATATTTATGAGTACAAAATAATTTTTTTCTATTAAATTACCCCCCCAAAATTGCGAACTGTACCTTTAAGCCATTTGAACGCTGTATGAATCATTTAAGCATAAAAAAGGGACCTAAGGGATGAGCCAGAGTTTTATCTACAAATACCAGATGAAAAGTAACCAAATTTAAATTGGATCACTTTCTTACTAGCAGTCTGTCTCAGAAGCACATAATTAGTTTCCACTTCTTTGGTTGACTCTACAGAAAGTGCCACATATAGCAGTTTGATAGGCATGAAATTGTGTTTTTGCTCTAACGAGGTGATTCCCAAAGAGCTGCTAACTTGTCATATCTCAGGGTGGCTGAAAAGAAGGAAGGGAAATGGGATAAGGTCTACCAAATTACATAAAACTGCCAAATGGTGGCAACAGGTCTTATCAAGAGATGAATCCAAATGAAAAGCTTTTGGTTCAAATTGTCATCAATATGTGCAGAAGAAGTACAACAACGAGTGTCTGCAGCCATCTGTGAAACATGGCGGAGGCTCTGTCATGGTTTGGAGCTGCATTTCAGCCGGTGATGTTGGAGATCTTGTCAAAACTGATTGTACTGTGAACAAAACCATATGATTTGTGTATCATTTACAGCGCTGTACTCAGACAGTGGGCCAGAGTGCAGATCTCTGACAGTTGTGGTCGCAGTACTTCAGCATCTAGTTAGCCCTACCGAAGACGAGCAGGCATAAAGGCATCATTTCTATGAGCTCAACAAATATCAGCAAAGACACAAACTGTGCAGTTTGTCACACAGTGTGTCCGTTAGCTGAAGGCACAGCTGCTGTATTTCCAGTGAAGAGTGTGAGCTGGACAAAGAAGGACAGCTCAGTGACATTTAATAAACTGGAAATTTAAAGCTAACATTTAATGTCCTCATTTTAAAATCAGATCTGGGATCTGTATGCGATGTGAAGTTACTTCATATTGTGAAAAACCCTGCAAAACAATCTGAGGTTTTGTGTTATTCAAAGATCATGAAAATACTCAGCAGTTTAGAGCTGGATAAACAGGTTAGTTCCCCTACTATGATGAATTTACAGTAAAGCTCTGTTAGACTGGTACAGAGGAACTGTGCTGTTCACAGTTCGGTTACATCAAGGGCAGCAGAGATGCATTTGAATTTGCGCTAATGAAGCTTAGATTCATTCACTGAATTCAACCTTCATCCAAACTGTATACTGTCAGTAGAAACAGTGCCAAGATAGCTCATGAAACATGTGCTTACATCCTGCTGAATTGAGTTCAAAGAGGAGTAAACCTCAGAGCAGCATCAGCACAAATCAGCTGATCACAGCCTGCAAACTAAAAAAAAAAAGCTCGTTATAGAAAGTTGATTCTTTCCCGCATGCAGAGCCACTACAACCAATCTTAGGTTTCCACCATCTGCCAAATCCCACTTTAGCCTCTGACTGTACTCATTTTTGAAAATTGAAAAGCAGCCAAAAATATGTGCTCGGCTTATAAGGGAACTTCTACAAGAGTGTTGGAAGAGCTCCCGGTCACGCTGAGAGTATGCAAAGCTGAAACCAAAGCAAAGGGTGGGTTTGAACTTTGAAGAACCTTAAATGCAAAACCTGCTTTTGCTTTGTTTCCTTAATGTTAATAACTTATTGGAATGTATTACAAAGGCTACACAGACTCTTCTGCAACATCTTTATTACAGCGAAAACACCACAGATCAGCTCTGTCACAACGATTCACTAATGAAAAGTTAAAAAAAACCTAAACAAAACAGAAGCAAGTCATGATTCATGTCCAGTGTTGCTCTGTGGAAGCTGGCAGTGTGCAAACAAGAGCAGTAAAAATAATCAAAAAAAGAAAAACATGTAAAAAAAACATCCAGAACACACTCAACTCAAATAGTGCAAGTTAAGATAAAGTGAACTTAGCTGCTAGATCTCTACATCTACAATGTATTGGCAAAGTGTATGAAGCAACAGATTGAGTGATCATAACCTCTCAATCACACCCACAGGGATGTGAAAGCTTGCCAGCAGGTTTGGGTGATATGACAATAATAAAGCAATAGAAATGTACCCACGATCCCTGATTTAGCGTAATTGTTTATGGTACTGAAAAAAAAAAAACGTGGATGTGTCACAGCACTGTAGGGAACACTGCAAATCACTTAAGGCTGGATGGCTTACATTAAATATTTTTTAAATATCGGCTCTTTTCTTTTTTTTAACCAAAACCAGATGTTACTGTTTATAGCTGTTTTACTAATTTAGATTTATTGATTGAAAATACATTATTTTATTATGACAGATGGGGTATTTTCATCTGGACCGGTCTGCTGTTTGCATCTTTGGGACAGGATGCAACTCTCTGCTGAGTATGTAGATGACAGCTTCAAGGACCTCCAAGGTGCATCAGTCTTTCAGGGTAAACGCCAGCAAACCCTTGTAATACAAATGCCTCTTTTCCACTAGTACCTGCTCAGCTCGACTGGTTTCGGTTGGTTTCCATTACAATTGAGTACCACCTCAGTGTGAGTGGGGTCAAGGCGGCCTGAAAGTCTGGTGACATCATTTGTATGTGACGCAAACACAAATGATTCTGCGTCCCTCCGGATTCTGTCGTCAGCCGCCAAACACAAAAACGTCTGGACCTCGTCGCTGGACCACAGTGTTAGTCAGTCTGTAGCCATTTCCCCTCATCGCTGGGTTTCAAAAACAGTCGGTTTGATTCTTGTGAAGGAGACGATCTCGCTGGCCAATCAGTGGCATGCAGTCTGTTGACGTCACATTTTTGACTCAACTCAGCTCGCCTGGATCCCGGCTAAGTAGGTACTAAAAAAGTACCAGGTACAACAACTTAAGGGAAAACTAAAAACCAAGCAGTCTAATCAAGCTGAGCCGAGTAGGTACTAGTGGAAGAGAGGCAGTAGTGTGGTCTCTCAGTAAAAATTCATCTCTATAATACATGTGCAGCCCGAGTTGTGCCCCTATGGCATAAAACCAGCAACCCTGTTACTGGAGCGCCGCACACACGTCTCACTGCTTCTCATTCAACTCATCTTGATTTCGGAAACCGCTCTTATTCTGCTTTTCCACCAGTTCTGCATAAAGGCTACCATTTTTCATCAGATCCGCATGTTTGCCCTCCTCCTTCACCGTCCCGCTATCGAGGACGATTATGTGATTGGCCTTCTCTACCACACTCATCTTGTTGGATATCAACAGTACGGAGCAGTCTTTTGCTTGATCCATCAAAGCGCGGTGGACCTGTGGAGTACAATCGTTATGATGTTACAGAGAAACAGCTGTAAGAACTGAGCAAAATCTCAAGAGATGAAAGATTTCCTACTTGATATTCATTTTCTGTGTCCAGATCACTGGTGGCGTTGTCAAGAATCAGGACTTTAGGACGTCTGATTAAAGCTCGAGCGATGGCAATACGCTGCTTCTGGCCTCCAGACACCTGACCTCCCTTCTCCCCGGCATCTAAAACAGAAGGACGCACCCAAATTTTGTTTATGCGACCCCATGTTTATGTTCCTGTGAGCATAACTCTGCTAAATGCGGAGTTCCTGGGTCAAACCTGTGTCGTATCCATTTGGCAGCTGTGTGATGAAGTTGTGAGCACTGGCCAGTGTTGCAGCTCTATGCATTTCCTCATCAGAGGCATGCTCGCAGCCATACTTGATGTTCTCCCGAATAGAGCGAGCAAACAGCACGCAGTCCTGGCTCACCACAGCAATCTACGAGCAAACGAAATGAAGGCGAGACGTCAGCGACCGCGAAATATTCACGGCACACTCTAGGAAGCGTCTACGGTACAAACAGCAGCGCAGTAAAGCATCCTTACCAAACCTCCGTGACCAGTGTTTAATGAAAAAAAGTGTTTAGTCAGGATGAGAAAGAAGACAAAGGAGTGAATTTAAAGAGGTATATTAGGAAAACGTTCACTAAACTCTGATAAACCCTTTTTATCATCATTAGTTACAGCTCTGGAGATAATTGAATTTAAATTGACATTTTATGCACAGTTCACTGTGTGTATTTTTAATTTCCAACTTTAGTAGTTAGGTTTGTGGCATGAGGGCTCAATAAAGCTCTCAGGGTGTCGGTGTTTATGACGTCTTTGGTCATCTATCCAACAAAGATGAACAAAGAACAAAAGTTATTATAGTGCAGTAAAGTTTGATCCCAGTAAAAAATAAAATCCTCCTCAGCAGCTCCAAAAGGCTAAAAGTGTTTGTTTCCTCACAGTGATCGAGTTATGATGTTATCGACCTTCCGTCAGCATAAAGAACAAATGTTTAGACATTAAATTGATCGTTTGAGAATCGAGCTTAACAGCTGTTCTGCCCCCAGTGGCCAAAAAAACCACTTAATTCAGCTTTAAAGGTGTGCTGTGGACGTCTTATTGTAAACAAACGTAAGACATGTTTGCATTTAGTGTTTCTCGTGGAGCCTTTAAGCTTAAAGATTTGAAATAGGAACAGAGATGGGACTAAATATCTGGTGATCATAAACCTTTTCACGCAGGTACTGGTCTCTGTAGCTTGGCAGCGGTTTGCCGTCCAGCAGGATCTCCCCTTCTATCGGCTGGTAAAACCTCTCCAGCAGCTTCACGCACGTGGACTTTCCTGATCTATTAAGCCCCACAAGGGCAGTGATTTGACCTGGCTTTGCCTCCAGAGATACATTCTGGTGGAAGAGAGGTATATGGTATAAGAACACTTTAGCTTGAAATATGATAAATGCACAGGACAAGTTAATACATACCTTAAGGATAAGACTCTCTTTATTTAGGTTTCCTTTATATGAAAATGTAACATTTTTGAATTGAATGCATCCTTTAAGATCTTCAGGGGCCAAAGTGCCATCTGGGGGGACCTGAGGTTTCCTGTCCAAATATTCAAAGATCTTCTCAGAGGCTCCGATTGCTTTCTTCACTTGTGGGTAATACCGCATGACAGCCTGAAGGAGAAGAAGCAGTCAATAAGAAGAAAAAATAAGCATCCGTTTATACTTCTTCTTGACTTATGGCTCACCTCCACAGCAGAGGCGAACTGCAGCTCGTAGAGGACGAATGACACCAGGTCTCCACTGCTGACCGTCCCCCTGGTCACAAGCGTCCCCCCATAGTACAGAATGCATATCTTCAAAGCTAGTGTGGTCATCTAAGGAAACAAGAACGATGCTTTACAAAGAGTGCTCAACTTTTATTTATAGTCATAAAATAAAGTGTATTAAGTGTCATTGGCCATGACGCAGAAGTCTACATTTGGCTAATCAATAACTGCACATACTCAATGACATGGGTCAGTATTCAACTCACACTGTTAGCCCAGGTGGAAGCTGCATATGCAGCTGCCTCCTTTTTATTAAGGGCGTACGTGTCCTCCAGGCACCGCCTGTACTTCTCTGTCTCACCGTCCTCATTGGCAAAGCTCCTCACTGTCTTCATGTTTGAGAAGGTCTCTGTGGCCACCTGGTTGGCCTTTGCCAGTGACTCCTGAACCTTTACAGCAATAGTCTGAAATACAAAGAAAAATTTAACTAAATTACACAGTCTGAGTCAGTATATCAAGACATAATTGGCTGATTGTTCATTAATGTTGGTGATCTGATCAAAAAGAGCATCACCTGGTGGAAGCGTCCCGTGAGCTTGGGTATGACCCAGATGATGGGCAGCCCCATGCATGTGAGCAGCGTCATTTTCCACGACTGGCTCACCATATAGAACAAGAGGAAGCCAAAACGAGCCGTGTACCACATCAGAAGACTCAGCTCCTCGCTGAGAGCTTCGCTCACGCTGTTGGTATCGGTGGTAATCCGTGACACCAGTTCACCTGGGATAACAGTTCAGCATGAGTCGTCTCAAAGGAATCGCAGTTTCAGTATGTCCACATATCTGGATTACTTATAACACAAAGATTTTACAGAAAACATCCAGGACCCTGAGATTGGCCTTTGTTCAAATAAAAGAATACGAAGACACTGATCTGCTACTTTCTGCCCTGTTCGCCTCGTACACGGTGTGTTCATAATTTACCGGTAGAAGTGGCATCAAAGAAAGCAATCTCCTGTTTCAGCACGGCCTGGAAGACGACTCCCTGCACGGAGGTATGTATGCGGCTCATGGTGATGTTGTACGTGAGGTCGCACACAAACTCGAGCACAGCACTGAAACGTAAAGCAGAGGAAGTGTCACACTATAAAACACAATTTTAAGTTGCACATGTCTTCAAACTAGATCATTTTCCAAATTCTTGCTCCCAGAGTTAAATAATTTCTTGAGTTACTGCCTGAATAACTGAATAACACATCCATATTTTTGACTGAATGAAGCACAGGCTTTCTTTAGGAGCTCGGACGCCTTCCGTCATGTCGGGGCCCATGACACTCTCTCCGTTTATTTAACAGCTTTAAAAAAATTCCTCACATTTTTTGTCAAATATGTTCAAACATGTTCACTATTTAATCAAGTCTACTTGCTCTGTGTGAGTAAACTGGGAGCATTTAAAAGCAGCTTGAACAGCCAAAGAAGACAAAGGTAATATCACCTGGCGATGGTCATTAGCGTCATGATTGTGATGGCCTCTGTGAAGGCGTCAGGCGCTTCTTCATTCATGATCCAGTCGGCCATGCGACCAGTGTACCGAGGAATCGCCATCTCGCCTGAAATCAGGAGGTCACATAATCACAATATTGATCTTTGGCAACGTGTAAAAGTCACATCAACTTTTACATTCAACAGAGTCAGTGGACTGTGACTGCAGCCGTAATTTACACTCCCTTGACTTGGCTGCAATTATGGTGTCGTGTTGTTGGCAGAATTACAGGCTCTCAGTTAGTGCTGCACAAAACAAGACACCAGTCGTCTTCTTCTACACTCGTTACTTTGGTGTCTGTGCTCACTGGCAGAGCTGGGTGTTGCAGATGACCATGTCGGGGACATTTACTCCCAGTGACATCATACAGAGCCAGCAGGAGAAAAAACGACGTGAAACAGAGGCTGAAGCGTGAGCTTTTGGCTCACAGGGTTTGTTTGCACATATGCTGAGCTCATTTTTTGCAACTACGGCAAAGATTAAAATGACAGTACGCCACCGTAATGACAGAAAACACAAAAATACCCTTTGAGGTGCTATCTCACGTACCATAAGACGAGAGAAAGACAAGTATGAGCACAGCAACAAAGCGCCAGAAAAAGGGCTGCATGTATCCCATCAATCTCTTCAGAGAGGCCCCAGTCTCCTCCTTTGCCTTCTGAGGCGGTGTCCTCTTAAACAAAGATGAGACGTATCGGCCCCAGGAGATCAAAAGAGATGACACGTATCGACTCCAGTAGAGCCAGGCCACTACGGTCACGATGTAACCCTGTAACACCTGCAGGACAAACGACAGGTTACATAAACACTTATTTATTCAGTTTACATGAAAGAAATCACATCTTCAGACGGCGCTGGCAAACGCTTAGGAGAGAAGGCAAAAAGAAATGCATTAAATTTGTGTGCGCACTCCTTTAACAGCTTTTATCTCACACTATTGTTTGCTTTATTCTGCTGGGCAGGTTACCACTCTAGGGCAGTAAATTGTATTTTATCACGCTTACCATAAGATTTGTAAGTAACAGCTTAAACTTCAAAGTAACTAGTAAAAACACTGCAGTTCACAGGTGCATACTGAAGAGTAAAAAAGTACAATATTTCTCACTGAGATATAGCCTCCCAAAGCATATTACATAAACACTGTTGTTTTTATTTTGGATATATCAGAAGCAGGACCTAAGCCTCTGAAACAGCATCATGGTCATCATGGTATATGGGAGCCTAGTTCCTGTTACCACTAGTTACATACTAATATACCTAATAACACGTAACCCGTTCACATGTTCCTTCCTGCCGTTTACCATGTTTGCGCACACAGCAGCATAAGAGAAAACAACACACGTCCACTCACCCTCTCCCAGGAGTGCCACCCCCACACTTCCTCCACGGTGGACTGCCCCAGCACCAAGAGAAGTGTAGCATAGACTGGGAAGTGGAAGCAAAGGACCCCCACGCTCTGGAGCCCCTCGAAGCTTTTCGTCCATGGCAGACTTCCAGGGTAGGTGAAGGCCAGCAAGACGAGGAGGGAGGCTCTGGTCAGGGCTCCTCCCCACAGGGTGATGAACGGATGGGCGAGGAGGAGCGGCGAGAGCTGGGCCAGGCGGATGGCGTGCACCACACACACATCCAGACAAATGCAAAGCGCAGGGAAGAAGTAGCTCATCTTCTGCATTACGCACACACTCTGCAAAAACAAAGGACAGGAGCAGCTGAGTATTAATATCAATACAATCCGCAAACATGCCGGAACATAAAATAAGGGTAATTATGTATCACCTGCGTGCAGAAACATACAGAACATCTTAAACATTTACAGCTTATTTATATTCCAACTAAAGAGTGGCTTGGTGTGCAGCAAACTGAACTTACAGCCCAAACTAAGCTCCTTATACATTTGACAGTCATCATATGAAGGACAAATTTAAAGTATTTTTAAAGTCACTTATACGCATAAATGCTTTAGTTTGTGTCTTTTGCCAGAGGGATATTTTCTCAGTATGTGGGGGGGGGGGGGG
>VUQK01015183.1:21094-33980 GCA_015106715.1 Bujurquina vittata
GGTTTTTTCTCAGTTTGGGGGGGGGGGGGGTATAAGAAAAATGCTGCACATACAGAGACACCTGGTCAGTGTCCCTCCCCACCAGGCCCACATTTTGCATGCACACCCTTCAGAGACAATGGTCGCTGTTTACTTTCACTTTGCTGCAGATGGCATTTACTTTCGTTTTCTCCTGCACTGCTGATTTCTTTGAAATGGCTCCGTGAATAATCCAAAAAATCACACTTGGAAAAACGGGCAAACGCTCACACCTATAACCACAGGCAGCATTAATAACATACACGACATGAGTTGCAGGAGATAGTCCGGTTAAGATACGATCAGAACCCAGAAATCCAACGTACTTACTCAGTTTCCTTTGGACACGATCAATTTGTTTCGACGAACGTCGCAAACCTTTTAAAACCTCAAATATCAGCCGACCACGTTAAAAACGTTCCTACAATATCGCCAAACCGGCAGCCTGTCCGAACACGAACCGAGAGACCTGCAATTATCCAAAGTGAAACCGAAACTAACTATTTATACGGCTTTTACAGCGGAAAGTCCCGAATACGTCCTCCCACAAAGGACGAAGAAAGCCAGCCAACAAAACTTACTTTATTACAAGTAGTTCGGGTTTTATTCCAACATTACTCCTCAGAAAATTAGTTTTAAAGACAAACCAAAGTGTGCGGGGTGCCTGCTTCGCTGCAGAGGTCGAGACGAGACGCCTGATGTTAAAACCAAAATCAGGCCAACAGCGACACCGTGTGGCGAGGAGGTACACCGCCACACAGCTGGGCTGCACCGCCTCATGTAGGGGACGGAAAACAATAATTATATAAAAATCGCTTGGATATCCTTTTCTACATTCTCCTTTATCCGTTAGGACTTTATTTTTTTTTTATTTGTCTGTCCTAGTTTAAATCCAAGCAATAGTAGGTGAAATAGTTCTGTATATTGCTTTTGTCATGTAGTTTTGACACATACTGCCTGATTTTAAGCCCAGCCACGAATAACCACAGAAATGCAAAAATATACAAACTAAGAAATGTAGAAAAACAAAAAAAATAACCTTCTTCTTCTTTCAGCTGCCCCCTTTAGGGATCATCACAGCCGATCATCTGCCTCCATCTCACCCTATCCCAGAATCCTCCTCTGTCACACCAACCCATCCTCCTTCCTGGCTGCTCCATGTTCAACATATGGATATGTCGTCCACTATCCCTCTATCTCTCCTCTGCACATGTCCAAACCATCTCAGCCTCGCCTCTCTAAATCCGTCTCCAAACAGTAGAACCTGAGCCGTCCCTCTGATGTGCTCATTTCGAATCTGATCAGAAATTTAAAATGCAATTAGTTACCATAAATAAAAGTATGAAAATGCTGAAATAAATTTGAAACATTTCTTTTAATTCCTCCCTTTTCCCAAAAAATAATGTGTTGTTTATTTATTTGTGGTGCTGAAGTCCTTTTTCATTCTGCAATATATGTGCAAACTGTGTTTACGTTTTAGACAGGTACAAAATGACATGCGCTGCACCAGTCAAACCCAGTCTCTGAAGTCATCTCATGATTGTGTTGGGACCCTAATTTGAGTACCTTAAAGCAGCATAAAGACATGAGAGCTCAGAGTAATTTATGCATATTATCGCAGATCCCAAATCAGTTGCTTTTGTGCTTTTGTACTTTAGTGATGTAGATATTTTTCCTCTATCTGAAATTCACTGAAGAAGCAAAACAGAATGACACACAGTGAACTTCATCATAGGATTTTCAGTGCCCCTGAAAACGTGGAACGACGGAGAATTTGCCCGTCTGTTGTTCTTTCCAACAGAAACTTTGAACTCCCGGACAGCTTCCTTCCTTTTCCTGCTAAAAGTGTTGCAGCTATTTTAGGCAGGATCTTTGCAGACCCCTGAAAAAACACACAATGAAATAAATCCTTGACAGACTTCTTACAAAAATGCTTCAGTACTTAAACACGTTTAAGGTTCTTAAATGTATTTAATATATAAAATAATAAAATTGTGTATTTACTGATTCCTGCATGTGAAACATGTTCTTGCCTCAGTGCTGGGAAATAGTTTTTGAAATTTGATCCGCAGCCCTGATTACTGTGTAGTATATCTGTGAGATTATATGATTTCTGTAATATGTACGCAGCATTTTCATCTGAGTGAGGTTAGGAAGAAATGGAAAGTTACAAAGTAACTAATAATTATAACTGTTATTTAAATGCACAATAATCTCTTAAAAGTTAACATATTTCACTAAATGAAAACACTCCCACAAATTACAGCTGCTCAATGAAACAGGCTAGTCCCTTAAATAAAACAAACTGTAACATATTTTACACCCAAAAAGAAAGATGCAGCGTGATGATGAGACTGCAGCTGATGAACTTTAAGTGATCAATTCTTGTAACAAAAGTAACAAAAGAAAAAAATGAAAAACAAAGTGAACACTGAGACAGACTGTCCATTTAAAAATCAATATAGGAAACAGCAATTAAATCACTAAAAAGTACGAATACTTTAAGTATACAGGCGCGTACACGGTCATCTCAATCTGTGTGAGACTTTTAGAAATATGAGCGACAAAAATAAAGATTTCTGCTTTTTAAATTATGTTTTGCTACGTCCTGTATTGCCAGTAGGTGTCAGCTGCCTGCTCGTCAAACTGTAATCAGATTACATTATTGATTGCTTTCACAAGTGGTTTGATGGATAGCTCAGTGTTTGATTTCTTGAGCCTGTGAGGTGACTTTATGGGTGTCCCCCCCCCCCTTTGGATTAAATGAAAAACTATTATTACACATTTGTGAGAGCGAGTCCCTGTTTTAAACTATAGGGACACAAAATCACCTGTTTAGACCGTGGGAAGCCGGTGCGCATGCTCAGACATGGCAGCTGCCTTTGAGAAGCCACTCGGATCCGACAGCTACGAGCATTTATCCCGATAAAAGCCGCCTTCAGTGACTGCGTTTCGCCGTCATGGAGTAAGGAGCCGGCAGAGGGACCTCCGTGCGCCCATCTGGATGGAAGCGACGGGTCTACGAGACGTTTTCAGATGCATAACTCTGTGTAAGCAAAGAGCCAGAAATGTGTCAGGGTGAAGGCTTTAGCGTGCACGGAGGGCTGCAGACGTTTAGCTTCTTCTCTCCTGCAGCCTTTTCGACCCAACTTATTGTCAGTCAGGCCCAGCAACGCCCACCTCTGTGAGCGCAAACATCTGGATGTGGACACGTGGCTCTGACGTGTACAGATAACAGCTGCGCTAACAGCTGATCACGCTGATTTGATGGCTGAAGGGGGGGGGGTACTTACAGGAATGCGACACTTTAATATCTTTTTTTATGTTTTAGCCATTGCAGCGATGGAGGATACTGGTGTCCTTCCCAAACCCACCCATGACCCCCCAGTTCACAGACCCACGGTCGCTGAGACCTGTGGGTTGCATCACATCCCGCCAGGTGGGTAAATGAGCTCATGCAGTGTTTAATTGTGAGAAATATCAGGTATACACGTGTCTTAATAAGCGGGGGCAGATTGAAACATTAATTCAGGGGCTAATCTCAGGCCGCCCTGGTCACCATGGTGATTATGGAGATGTTTTTCACTACACAAGTAAAAGAAACTTTAATGACATTGTTGCATGTAGAAAACACATTAAAAGAAGAGTAGCCCTGCTTCAGACTTGCAGGGAAGCCTGTCTGAATTCAGAGTTTCCAAAATCCGTGCGGCTGTGGGTGCCCGATTGAAATCACAGCACACACACACACACACACACACACACACAAATGTACAAGATCAGACACACAAAATTAAGTGTCAGACAGGCTGTTCATGCTTCAGTGTTCATGTCCGACCGGGTTCTTCACACCATTTGAAGAAGTTCAGTGTGTCTGTGGACCATTCTCTCTCTCTCTTTGGACCTTTGGTCCCTTTCCTTCTTCACTGACTTCTTTATCTGGCTGCTTGTCTACAAGCTTTCTGTCCTTTGGAGATGCAGCAGCTATTTGATGGCTCGCCGACTGAGCATCTACATCTGCATATTTCTGGTCACCGGTGGTCCACAGCTGTTAACAAGAGGTATGTGTGCTTCTCTTCACAGACCACCTTCATGCCGGTGATGCAAGCAGGAAATCTGACGTGGACAAAGATGGAACATCCAAAAAAAGGTCCCACTCAGTGACCATAGCCAAGCAGCATATGACCTCCCAGTTTCCTGTGTACCACCAAGCAGCTGTGGGTACTGACACTAGTAAGTAACCACTGCTTTCACCACTGCACCCACATTTTGGCAAAAAGCTCTCCTAATTTCTAATCATCAAGATTACAACCTGTCGTGTTTGCCATTTTATACCATGGATAGATCTTCTCCAGGAATAAAAAAGATGGTTGTTTGGAAGTCTGAAAAATCCCAGACCTCTGCCGCCAGTAATTAAAAAATAACGATACTCTTCTTTTGGTCTGTTTGTGCAGTGCATCTTAATACAGTTGCCCACAATGGAAACACTAATTTGGACAGGGCCGGCGCTGCCAGGAAAATAACCAAAGCCAAAGTTGCAGATCCATCAAAGTGGAAGCAGAACAAGCAGAAACAGCTGAGGATGGAGGGAAAATCGTACGCAAGCAAACGCAAGAGAGACGGTGAGATGGTAACCAAACAGCCAAGAGCCATGGGGCCAAGATGCACCTCGGACGCATGCAAAAAGGCATCAAATCGGCTTTGCAGTGAAATTCCCGAAGAAGCAAGGGAGAAAGTGTTTGATGAATTTTGGCGGCGCATGAACTGGGTGGAGAGGAAGCTCTATGTAGCGGGACAAGTGGACCGTGACCCTGTGGAAAGATCTCGGGCTGTGGGGTTGCGTTCGAGGAGGTCGGCTTCACTTCGTTATCATCTGGTGGTGGATGGCAAAAGGAAACAAGTGTGTAAGAACATGTTCCTGTCCACGCTCGGGATTGGAGAGTGGTCTGTGCTCAACTGGGCACAGAGAGCAGCAACAAAAAAGGCCCAATCAAATGAAAGCAAGCCAGAAAAAGGGTCAGCTGCACCTCAGTGCCCACAGCCGATCCCTGCTCCTCCTGCGCTCAGTAACACTGCGTTAGCTGCTCAGGGTGAGTGGGGGGCTTTCTTTGCCTCTTTTTCAGCTACTTTCTGAACTTGCAGAGCTGCTTTACAGTTTTGGCAGCAGCGGTGAGGTTTATCTCAGTAATGCCACCTTCATGTTAACTACTGACCTTCCCTGTCTTTGCAGGACATCTAAGTACAACTGACAGAGACACAAAGAAGCCACCAGAATCGGAGGGGCCAGTCAGAAAGAAATCCCGAGTTGCTAAGCCTCTAACGTGGAAACAAAACCGACAGAAGCAACTCAGGATGGAGGGAAAAGCATACATCACCAAGAGAAAGAAAGACGGAGCCACTATTGCTAAAGCTCAAAGGTCCATGGGGCCACGATGCACATCTAACGCCTGCAAAAGGGCGTCAAACCGCTTTTGCGCCGACTTTAGTGAAGGAACACGGAGTGAGCTGTTCACTACTTTCTGGCAGTGCATGAACTGGGCTCAGAGAAAGGTCTATGTGGCCGGGCTGGTGGACTGTGATCCGGTGGAAAGGACCCGTGCACCATGGACTCAGTCTAGAAGATCAGTCTCAATGAGATATCATCTGATAGCAGGTGGTGAGAGAAAACAAGTCTGCAAAAAGATGTTCCTCTCCACGTTGGGGATCGGAGAGTGGTCGGTGCTTCACTGGGCGCAGAATGCCCCCCAGCTGGAAAATCCAGAGGAGAACACGAAGAAGCGAATGCAGAGGAAATCCCGTAAAGCTTCCGAGCACGTAGTCCTCAAGGAGTTCCTCGAGAGTTTACCGAAAGCGCCCTCGTACTGCTGTGGAACGTCCTCCTCTAAGCTCTATCTGGAGCCGGTCTTCTCAAACATGGCTGAAGTCTACAGGCACTACTACAGCCACTGCCTGGGGAAGAAGTCAGCGCCGCTCTCACGACAGGTTTTCTGTGCTGTGTTTAAAAAAATGAATTTAGGATTGTGTGACGCCACAAAGGACCAAAGATGTTCTTTAGGTGCAACAGGAAATTTGTTTAATGAGCTCTGGGAGGAATATTGCATGGAAAGAGGAGCTCCAGGGCAACAGTCCGAGAGCGCCGGTAACCAGTAGAGATGCTGGAGTTTGTTGCCACGATAATGCCAAATTTGTATTGCACACCATTTTATGGCGGTTGCTTCATTTACACTCACACCGCCTGAAGCAGTGTGGTTGTCTCGATGTAACTGAAGCGATTTGAGCACTGCAGTCATTTTGTTTCATGATGGAGAACTCCGAGTGGGTCCTAACGTCTTATCTGGAGCGCCTTTTTCAGCCGGCATGCCGCAAAAATAGGCACTAAAAGATTTTCACCGGCCACTCCACCATCATCAGTGTCAGTATCTGTGAAAGATGGAAGTCAAGTGTACTTGAAAAAACTCAAAGTTTATATTTTCCTCTGTGGATTAAATGCGACCGGAAGCACTTTATGGAGTCCTTCCAGAGGCAGTGAAGCTGTTTGGGCTCAGCAGACGTGTGTGTGCAAAACCGAGCTGTCTTCTCACGCCCTGCAGCTTTTTACACAATTTGAAGTAACGGCTCTCCCAACAGTTCCCTGGGTGACAGTAACAACACACACACACACACACATGGTTATCGCCCTTCCTCTCCTTTTCCACACAGTGGCAGGAAGTTGTCCGGATATCCGCAGGGCCCTCTGAAAAAAAGGAGCGAGTGAACAAAGTGGGCTGGGCGGTGGTATTGTAAGGTGTTGGTGGCAGTGGTGATGGGGATTTGGTGACTTCACTCACAGTTAACTGTTCACTGTGAGCGGCAGGGCTTCAACTACGGGAAGAGCCGCAGGGTCTTTTCAGCACGCGAGTCTGAGCTGAGCGTCGGCACATCAGGAGCAGTTTGTAGCCGCACAGCTGGACTGCTCATTGGGAAGAAGGGGCCAGCAGCTGGTGACCAGGACAGCCTGAAGATGATGACTCTGAGGACTGTTGTTCTTCTGGCGCTGAGCTGGACCTGTCGAGGTGAGTTACGCTCCTATTCAGATTCATTTTTCTCCTGAACCCACATGAAGCACACCATCTGTTCAGTGAGTGGCCAAACTGAGCCCTGCGGCTAGAAAGCTCATTCAGAAAGAAGAGGGACTTGCTCTCTGAAATGCATTAAATCAAGACCATATTTATATATTTTTTAATGTATAAAATATCTATTTTATACATTTTAATTTAGCTAACTTGCTGAGGTTTAGATGGTTTACAAACACTTGTGTCAAAATGTAGTTTACAGTTATTTCTTAGCTTCTGTTAAAATGAAAAAGTGGTTTTATTTTGTTTGTGTGTATTTTTTTTAAAATAATATCTCCAGTTTTATGATCTTTCCCGGCTCAGTGTTACTTGGATCTAAAGGACTCCTTTTGCTGGCCAAGTGAAACAAAAGTGTAAACCACTTCACGTCTAATTTCAGCTCTATTGTCTAGGCTTTTTTTCTCTGCCATGACTTTATGCTCCCGCACACACCTGCCAAGCCCATTGTCCAACTCCATCACATTCCTCACTGCCACAGTAACAACCTTCGACCTTTATCGAGTCCCATACCCGCTCCATTTCCCGTTTCTATTCGTTTCTCCTGGAAACTTCCTGTTTATGTCGGGGCCATTTCCTGTCCCCTTTAGCAGTTCGAATCAGGAGCCACCTTTCATGGCTTGACCTGCATTGTTATGAAAGGCTGCTAATGGGCCTGAAACAATGAGCTGATTGAATTTGTGGGTGAGCTGGTCTGGAGATAAAAACAGAAAAGTGCTCATAGAGTCGTTTTCATTTCTGCAGCTGTGCATAATGTCTGCTCAAATAAGGTGGAATTTTAAATGACCCAGATCCAGTTTAATGGAGAGTTGTGGAAGCTTAATTATTTACCTCTGGCTTCTCACTGATGAGTCACCTGCACTTTAAAATACCCGTATGCTTCATTTTATGGACAAAATGTTAATTATGGGAACTCATTTTCATGAGGAGCATAATATATGCGTGTTGTGTGGTTATAGTGCAGTTTTGTTTGTTTTTTTACTCCACAGCTGCATCTCGTGATCCATGGACCAACTGCCCAATGAACCGAAAGTGTAAGGAAAAGTTTGGAGATGGGTCGTGCAACAGAGAGTGCATGGACCCCGAGTGTCTCAGAGACGGCTTCGACTGCCTGAAGGACAGAACTTCCTGCAAGTAAATTACTTTTGTTCTTCTTTTCATTGCAGCCCTCTGAAAACTCTTAAAGCATGTTTTTAGCTCAGTAATAAATGTGAACTAGATTCCATCCATCCACCCATCCATCCATCCATCCATCCATCCACCCACCTATCTGGGGCCGGGTTGAGGAGTCGGTAACAGAGAAGCCCAGAGCTCCCCAGCCACCTCCTCATCCTAACTAGATGTCATGATAACTTCAAATAGCATTTTCTTAACAAATTCACAAAGCGATTAAAGAAAAAGAGTTTGGAGGTAGAAACAGAGCAACCATAGATCATGAAACAAAACTGCAATAAGACAGCCTCACACGAAACTGTCATAAAAGCTTATTTATGCCTATGACCTTTCTCTGTATTCTAATTTGCCTTATAAATATTAAACCGGCTGTGATGTAGTTTGTGGCTCAGTTTATAAACGTGATTCTTTACGAGGTTTGATTTTATGGTAATGCGCTACCTTTTATTTCCACAAAATAAAAATAAAAACATAATGCAGAATAAACTGGCCCAAAAATTCAAACAAAAGGCAGGCTAAGAATAAATCCTGCTGATTATTACTGTTGTTATCATTAATGAGATTTTAGTCTTGAGTTACTTTGTAAACACTAAAAAGATGAAGGCACATAACTGTATCTGTAAAAGTGTAATAACTGAAACCAGATAAAAGCATATGAGCAAAAAGTTATAAAGCAGCCATTAGTAGTGATAATACTGATAATGATGATCTTAGTCTGTTATCACATGTTGAGTCATAACATTAAAATCTTTTTTAAAGAAAATCAGTGAAACCACATATTCTGTTCTTTTTTTTTTTCCTCTCTTCATCCCTCCTCCTCATCGCTCTCAGTCCCGGCCACATTTACTACTGCCGGGATCACTTTGGCAACTCCCTCTGCGATCAGGGATGTGAAATTGCGGCGTGTGGATGGGACAGCAGTGAGTGCCTCAAACACCAGAGCCCTGTGTGGGCTAAAGGCACCCTCATCCTCCACACTAGGATCCCACAGCACCACGGCAGCTCCTTCAACAGCTCCGTGCTCTGGGCACTCAGCGTCCTCCTCCTGTCGCCGCTCAAGCTGAGAGGCTCCGTGCCCCTCGCCACCACCAGGAACTTGTTTGACTTTAATACTCAGGAGCTCGCCAACATGCTGGCGCAGACGTCGCCGGCAGACTCGGATGGGTGGGTACTGAGCAAAAAGTTTCTGGCATCATGATTAAGAGATTCACAAACAGTGCGCTTTGTTCAAGCTTTACTTAAAGAAATGCATTTTGCAAGGGAGACCGCAACTTAAAAAGACAAAATAGAATAGAAGTTAGGGAAATAGATTAAACAACTTAAAATAAAAATAAAGCTTTAAGTAGGCAAGTGAGAACAATAGTCTCTTTTCCCTTCATGAGTTTCTACTTTTTCAAAAGAGGTTAGATGACTTGAATTTAATATAACTTAATATAACTACATCAGTGCTGCCACCGAGGACTCTGGTAAGTCCTGTTTTAATAAAAATATTGATATCTGACACCCAGTATTGATAATTGTAGCACAAAAGGAGCAATATTGATATTTTTCCCACTATTAGTCTTGAATTGTGCCACAGATATCCGATGCATCCATTCAATTCCTCCTGCAGACCATTCCAAGTGGGTAGCTCTGAAGAAACTGAGGACTTTTTTTCCCGTCTCGTATGAAAAGTTGCGCAGACGTGAGGGAAATTTGTCTAGAATAGCTTTGTAAAAATTATTAAAATATATAAAAATAACCTTAGAGTTTAGAGCAGAATTAATCAATTAGCCATTTTAATTCATTACAAATTAGGTTATGGGTTAAAGGGGCAGAAAATAATGTAAGCTTAAAAAGCCTTAATCAGCATAGTAAAGATTTGTCTATATTTAAGGTGAGTAAAGTGGAACTGGGAGAGAAGATTCCCAGCTAAGGAAAATTCCATAATCTCCGCAACAGTTTTGGATTATTGTGTATTAACATCATTGAGACAAACTGAAAGTGGGCCAAGCACAAAACCTTGGGGAACTCCAATAAGTACAATGAGCCGGTTGAAATGGAGAAATCGTTGTGAAAATAATTTTTTAAAATTTTTTAAATGTATTTTTCTGAAAAGGTGTAACTTTTTCCAAAGGTAATTTTACCCATGGAAACATACTTTTGAAACAGTTCTCAAAGATGACATGAGTGGGTTTTTTTTCTATTTCTTTCCCTCTTTTTTCCTAGCTCCCTCCTTTTCCTCCAAGTGGACAACAGGCCGTGCTCCCGGACAACCTCTACCTGCTTCCCTTATGCAACCGAGGCCGCAAATTTCCTGCGAGCTGTAAGGGAACTAAAACGTCCCTCTTTCCCCAACCTGTCAGAGCTGGAGGCAGTTGTCAGCATTAGGGGCGTCCGAGAGGAAATAGGAAGCAGAGAGGAGGAAAAGGAAGTCGAAGGTAGGCTCGTGTGTCCTGTCTCCCACATAGGGAAACACGCACACATCCAACTTTGAATGTCATCCAAACAAAACCCCATGAAACACCTTTGTGTTTCCAGTGCAGATTTTCAGATTTGTAGACATGTTTTATATTTCAGCTATAAATAGATACAAAACAAAATGACAAGCAAAGATAAAAAGGAATCTTTTTTAACTGCTTTTGTCTGCTTTCATTGTTTGAATTATTTGGTTTAAAGAGCCGACTCCTGCGTGGCTTTGGGCTGTAGTTGCCCTCTCCATCGGGCTGCTGCTGGCGCTGCCTCTCGTGGTGTTCCTGGTGGTGAGGAGGGTGAGGCTGAAGCGAGCAAAGAGGGACAGTACTGACAGGGTGCAGCACCGGGCTAAAGTCACAGATGGTGACAGCAAAGCCAAGGCCTGGATACAGCATGCGACACACCAAGAACAACGCGTCAGATCCAGCAGAGAGAAGGAAAAGATCAGCTTGAAGAAAAAGAAAAAGGCCAAGGAAGCAGAAAAAAAGAGGAGGAGGGAACCGCTCGGGGAGGACGCCATGCGAATGAGGCGAGTGCAGCTGCTTGGAGAGGATGTTTCGTCTGCAGGGGGAATGATGTCAGTGTGCAACCAGAGAGAGCTCATCCTGTATAATTATTACAAAGGCTGAAGCTCAGTTTCCACTTTGACCCTGGTGCATATTCCCATCGAATTCTGCCCTGAAAAACTTTGGCATTTCCAGTTTTATAGCAGTGGGTGACCGACTGTAAATCTCGACCACAGCACAGGCTTTTGAAGTTGATGCTGAACAAAAAGATATCTTTAAGAATTGTTCAGTCTAAAAAAAAACAGTTTGTAATCTGAAGCAATCGTGAATCACAGCTAAGATGCAGAGATAGGCCCTCTCTCTGGGCCAGATACCATTCTAACCATTCTGCTTCTGATCTGCGATAACAGAGGAATATTTGGTTTGTTCATACCTCAGAAAACACAGTGTGGCCACACGAAACCACGGCAGCTTTCAGTGTGTCGTATCAAAACTGTGCTTCGGTTTTCAGGCCTCTGAAAAGGGACCAGGATATAGGGAGCGACACAGACTTTACCCAGAGCTCAATGGAGGACCTCAGCGTGAGATGCTCCAGACGTCAGGAGGACGCCTCCATCTGTGACCACAGGACCCAGGAGCAGAAGCACTACCGGGCTGGAGCCTCCCAGCACCGCAGAGCTATACAGTGTAAGGAAACATCAGTGTTTGTGTCGCTGAGATGTGATAGTTTCATATAATTGTTCTTATTTTTATTTCATTTTGACTTTCTGCTTTTAATGCAGTTTAGTTTCACTTAGTTTCCAGAGTTGGTTTTCTTGTTTCAGTTTAGTCTAACAAATGTTTAGTTTCAGTGTGTTTTTATGTTTTTAATTATAATCATATGGAGGGCACACGACAAAACGAGTGCAGGCATTGCAATAACAACACTTTTTCAAAGCCGATGACTCGCAGTCTTATGGACACGCAGAGTCTCAGGAAACACGTCATCAAAAAGCCTAAACTAACCAATACTGAAACTAAAGATGTTTCCTTCATATCTTTATTTCACTTTAGTTTTCCAAGTTTACAAAATCATTTCAGTTCATTTTATTTATTTATTTATTTTTTACAAAAGTCTACTTTTGATTTTCATTACTAGTTTTATTATTTAGTTAGGTTTTAATTAACTATTGTTAAATTTAATTAATTAAATGTAATTAATAATTAACTATTATTAATTAAATTAACTATTATTAATTAATTAAATAATAATTACTTATTGATTTCTATATGCTGCAACTTTTATTCCTTTATAGATATTCGAAATCTATCATCACTCGACTGTGGCAACAAATTGCTGCCTTCTGGTTGACCTTGCAGACTTAACTGAGTTCACAGAGAGATTATATTTATAAAGTAAATACTTTTTTAAATTATTTTTTTAGGGTTTTCAATTTTATACAAATGTAACAACATAACTAAAATAATACCCACAATAATACCCAAAGCAGTTAAAAACTTTTCTTTTTAAAATGGCCTTCTGCTGAGAATTTTTACTGAACCATTAGTTTTTAGCTTCTTGGTGTCAAATTGTTACTTTTTTTGCTTTACATCAGACATTTTTAGACATTATGGTGGTCAATTATCTTA
>VUQK01015185.1:9875-29551 GCA_015106715.1 Bujurquina vittata
GATTATAAGTATAAAAGATGGTCGATTTGTTAATTTACTTTTTGACAATCATTAGACAGCTAGTATTAACACAATTATCACAGTACGAAGTAAAAACAATTATCACAGTAAAAACAGAAACACTTGTTGGTGTTGTAAGCTGCTGTATGTAGACAAAAGTTTATTCTAACAAAAGAAGTCACTGAGAGTATCAATAGATGGATGTGCCTCCTTCTATCACTGATTGGTAGAATCAACAGCTACAAAATGAATGTACTTCCAAAAGTACTATACTTGTTTCAGAATATCCCCTTGCCGCCTCCTGCAAACTGGTTCAGTAATTTTAGGAAGTTAATTGCTGGCTTCTTGTGGCAAAATAAATGAACCAGTATTAGAATGTCATTATTACAGTTACCTTTCAGTGAGGGGGGCTAGGGCCCCCCAACATAATCTGGTATCACTGGGCAGTCCAACGGACAACATATCTTCAAAAAGGGAAAAACAAACTATTTGAGGACATATGGAGACCTCTAATGATGTTTCAAGAGGACATGTCTCTAAAGGGAAGAAGGACCAAATCAAAAGTCTAAGAAGCAATAAAGTCTCTACATTGGGCTAATATCGCTTGTATACTTGAGAAACAAAGAGATATGTATGAGGGTGCTTGTTGTTCTTGTTGTATTATATAGGTTTGGTTACAAGAATTGTATGTCAAAACTAATGATAATATTATAATAAAAATATTTTAAAAAGTTTACTCTAATGAGAAGATAATATTTCATATGACATATTACCAGTCATTGCCCAAATAATATAATTTTGAAATTTAATCTTCATGGCTGTTATCCACTTGAATCAGCCCAGAGGTAAGGCTAGCACCCTTCTGTACATACTGAGAGTACATTAGGTGTATAGATGCCAAAACCACACCAAACAGCACCTAAAAGCATGTGGTAGAAACAGATTCTTGCCTATACAGCACCTAAAACTGTGTTTTACAAATAAATAGGCAGCAGATCACATGTAAATGGCATTGTAACTATTAATTCTGCAAAAAAAGGAATACTTTTTTATGAAAAATTGCCAAACCAAGATAACTATTGCAATTTTAATGAATCATCTGTGATTTTCTTTTCTTTTCTTTTATTTAGATGACAGTTACTTTCTAGAAAAAAGAAACGAGACGGTTTCACTACTGAAATAATGTCATCTTTAATGTCATCCTTGCCTACATAGCTCAAAAAGAAAACATTTTACAGGTTGAATATGACACTAAACATCTTTTAATACCTTTTCTTCTTCTTTGCAATCTGTCACTGCCTTTTGTGATGGTAACCAATGAGAGGAGATGTGGTTCAGATCAATGGTCCTTTGGATGGCCTGTTGAACCTGGATCAATAGCCACTTGCTAAGTGAGGACTTGTTCTCTGATTTGGTCTTTCTCACTGTCAGACACTTGCTCATAAGCTACATTCACTCTTTCAGCTGTCCACCCCGTTATATACACTTAGTGTGCACGTGCGCGCAACCACACACACACACACGCAAAATCTCATATCTACCTCTTTCTCTCTTGAGGCTAAATAGGCTGTCAGTCCCTAGTGCAGCATAGTTAAGTCACTATGATTTCTGACATAGATATAAAGGGTTATTATCTGATGCTGCTTTGGTTTCAAGCTGTGTGAGGCAAAGGTGCGCTTGACCATTGCCGTGTTGCGGTTAACATAATAACCCTGGTCTAGTATAACCCTGTATATACT
This sequence comes from Bujurquina vittata, assembly GCA_015106715.1. NCBI lineage: Eukaryota > Metazoa > Chordata > Actinopteri > Cichliformes > Cichlidae > Bujurquina > Bujurquina vittata. The sequence continues at coordinate 11,615 of VUQK01015185.1, forward strand.
AATATAAATCTCACATATCATGAAAAGGTCAAAGAAGCATACACAGTTATGGTCTTTTGTTTGTCTTTTGACATTGTCACGCTGAAATTTTGTACTGCACTTGAAAGCAATTATTAAAAAAAGTACTACACATGTAATTTTCTAATGGAGTTGCCAGTGACCAAAAAAAGTAAAGTAATAATTGCATCTGAATTTGGCTTCTAACTGCTAAATCCCAGGCTTCTAAGGCATAGGAAGGCGCAAACATCAGCATTTTAACCTCTAAACAGCAAGGACAGCAGGATGGCTGACTGCTGACAATAAACAGCTGACACTATAGGTTGCCATGCACTGATGTGCTCCCACTGCTATGTCTTGTTAGGTAAATCTCACACAGAACATCCTGCTCTCTTAAAAAGAGATGCATAATCCAAGCTTACAAAAAAAGTGAGGGAGGTTAAATTTAATGTTATCGGGCCAGTGCCTCCTAACAACTTGAGAAGACCTTTGGATACCCTGGAATTTGCATTTCAGCTGTTAAGGTGATGCTGTGCCCTTGCATGGGGCCTGTGAGCACCTGGAGAGAAGTGGTAGTGTCATCAGCATTCTATTGTTTTACTATCGCCGTGCTTTTACCACAGTACAACCTCATAAATCTGAATGTCACAGCTCAATAAAATTGATTCTGACTGAAGTATCTAACCTAAGTCAGTTTTTTAATGAAAGAGAACATGACTTTAGACTGCATCTTCACCAAAACAGAGTCCTGCTCACAGTATTGTGAGCTGCTGTTGTTGTCAACTTATTTATCTCGCAAACAAGGAGTGTAAATGATAACCAGGAAATGAGCCATGCACAGTGAAACGCCACTTGTCAGTTGTATTTTTAAGCTGCCATGTGTCTTTAGTTAGAGGATATTAGCAGTTACAGTAATCTCTGCTAAAACAAAAAAAAAGAATGATTCCCTCAGTGTCTGATGTTTTGAGTATACATGATTATGCATCTTTTTACGAGTGTTTTGACATAGTTTGACCATACACTCGTGTCAAATTCAAATACTGGTGCATGCAACAACATTTTTGTATTGTTGTCTATGTATAATTGAGCCCTGACCTACAGTAATGAAATAGTAGCACATTCAGATCCTTCATTTAGATTTTTTTATTTCACTTCACAGCCTCCATCCACAAAATCCTCTTCACCATGACCCATTGTGAATGTCTCACTATGCTCTGAGCTCATGCTGTTGCATCTACCTGCCCTCAACCCCACGAACACTCTGTGCATCCCGAACCTCATATCCACCCTATTTTGTATTCCGAGGACAACACTCCACGGACACAATCTCCAACCAAGAGAGCTATTGATTTGAACCGTACTATATTGATCTTTCACTTCTTTTGGCATGAAAAACTAGTTTTCTATCCTTTGGCTCTCTGGTTCCAGTCATACAATTTCATTCCCAATTGAGACATTTGTGTTTCACCCTGTCTCAGTCTTCTTTTACTTCATTTGTGAGTTTAATGTGAGATTTTATGTTACCCACTGAGCTTTCCCCAAGACATTAAAAAGCTTAGGCAATGCTCTGTTACACCGTGGTTATGAATTGTGTATGAAAACAACATTGCGTATGTGTCACAGAGTCCTGACCATTGTACCATTATATCTTGTGGTAGGAAAAAAAATGAGTTCAAGAAAAGGAGAAGAATTCTGCACAAATCTAATTCAGATCCTAACCTGACACCACAATGACTTTTGAAACAGGTATACACAGAGAGAGACAAGCCCATGTTCAATATTCAAAACGCCGACTGACTAACTGAAATCTGTATCACTGATATTATCGCAGCATCAATCACAGGCACTTAGGAATAAAAGTTATTTCAATCATGCACATCAGTAAGCTTTTAAATCATAAAAACCATATTGTTCTGAAGCCACTTAGGAAGCATTGATGTGCAAATCACCCCTCGGAAACTGTACTGAATACAAAGATGTCCACTTTCCATTAAGTAAATAGAAAAATACAGTAGAAACACAGAAATTCCTCTGGGGTAGGGGACGTTGTTGGTGGCAAACATCCTATGGTCCAACATTTCAATATTCCCTCATTATTTTCAATGTAATTCAAAATTGGCTAGAGAGAAACAACTTCAAAAGAGAGTCACTCCCCACTGAACTCATCTCTTGACTCTGATTGTTAGCTATTCTAGCCATGTATGAGGGATTGTAGAAGCTATAAAAAAAATTATGACCTCATGTTTTATTCATGGCTTCTCCACTTTCATAAGATAAGGGGTGTCATTGTTGAACCAGCACAAAGTTAGCAGAGCTTTTGTGTGAATGTTTCACCTTCAGCGTTTGCAAGCTACCTTACTGTTCAAATCACAACTTCATGATGGTCTTGGTGGAATAAGGTGGTACAAGAAGGTGGAAAGGGCAAATAAGATAAAGCCCTACTAAGAGCTCTATTAGGGCTAAGTGTTTTTGATAACTTTAATGGATTAATTGGATATTAATTGCTTCATACCATGTATTATGTGTACAGGGAAGTGTTTACATCTATTGTGTTTCTCCACTCGTTTATGAAGGTTTTCCTTGAATCTGTCATCAGTTGTGCATTGTTTAGCTAATATATTTGCTAAATAAAATTGCCTTTTTTTATTGATTGCAACTTTGATGCTATCGGAAGCCACATCCAAATACTGTATGATGAATCTTAGGTCGCCGAAGGAGGAATGGTCTTACTGTACCTCTTTCTACTACAAATGAATGCATGTTGATGATATAAGACATTCCTTTAACAAATACCTACAGTGGTATTTCAATGGTATTAGAAGCTCTGATATTATGTCCAAAAATAATACAATTTAGTTACAATTAAATCAATCAATCAATGAAAAAAATGAATGAGGAATAGAATCTAGTGGAGAATAGAATCTAGTGACCAGCACCATATACCTCAGCTTTCACCTTGACTCTGACCTCAACCAAGACACTCATGTTGAACAAGTATTCAAGAATGCCTCTTCATGGCTCTCTTTCTAACTCTTCTAACCAGTCTACAAGGATCTTGTCACAGTTTTTTTTTCTTACTGCTGTGCAGAAGCTGAGTCTGGAGTGTGGCATTGTCGTTTTGGTGGAGTGCAACAAAAGGTAGCTTGCATTGCTGAAGAGAGTGCAAAAAAGGGCCCTCAGGATCATCTTCAGAAACTGCACCCCAGCACTGCCACCTCCTTCTCTTCAGAGGAGGAGCGAACAGACAGCCATTCAGCTGGTAAAAGAGATGACACAAGCACAACATCCACTTCATGACTTGCTCCCACAGACAAGATCAGACAATACAAACAGACTATTATGGAGTGGCAAAAATATTACACACATCCAGTGACGAACAAACAGGCTAAAACCTACGATCCTGCTTGCACAACACACAACTGAAAGAGAAAAAAAAGTTGGATGAAAAAAGTCATATAATTAATTCACAGGTGCATGTATTTACTGTATGTACATGTACACATATTGATTTATAATCTTAAGGTGTACATTCAGAATATTTTCCCAATATTCAGTTGTAAGTATAATGTTATAAAGCACATATTGAATAATTACACGCACTCATATATGGATATGTATGCAGGTATTCATACATACATACACATGTGGCAAAGTGAAACATGGTGCCACCCTCCACTAAAAGGATTTGAAATACATGGGTTTCTGCACCCTGAGGTCAGCGGAAACGCAGGAAAGGGCTCCGTGAAACGACTCGCACGGTAGTTTGCGGTGCTGTACCTGGATCTTATTGCTTGTGCTGATATATTTAGTTTGACATTCATGATAGCCTCACTGTATTCCCTAATTATTGAACAATTTCAGCATAAAATCTGATTTAGCAGTTCAAATGAAGCTGCCTGAAGTCATTTGGCTCTGGCCAAGACTTATCTCCTCTGGTGGTTTTATTCATTTGTTTTGCAATATTTTCTTCTTTTGTCAACCTTCCCACTGTACTCCAAAGATTTTTCAGCAGTGGAGTCTCTGTGGCTTGTGATCAGTTTAATGACAGAACAACATTGCCCCCTGTTGGATGAAAATGAAAACACCCAAGATCAGCACAGATGAAGCCATAATATGAATGCTGAAACCACACTTATCCACTTTGTAGTGATGCCGTTTTTATTGTTTACAGTTGGTCATTGCGCTTGTCTTCACACCTATTATAATACCGTATCACATGATTACCCTAGCATCTTAAGCAAATACAAAACCAGTACTGTGACACCTTCACTACAGAGTAATTCCAGTTTGAGTGCGAATACATAAATCATTAAGCGTATTATGTGGGACTTGCCTTGAATGCGTCAGTGAATTATGTAAAATGAAACGCAAACAGACTTAATGTGTACATCATGCATGTGGATGCACTGCGTAGTATAATTTGTAATTGCTGTCTTTTTCTGCATTGCTATCATTGTGTGTAATTGCTGCTACTGCTGGTCAAATTTGAAAGACAGCATTGCTCAGCTACAAACTGCATAACGATGTGGAAAGTATAGCAAAACATCTTGTGGGAAGAAAAGAAATATATATATATATATTTCCCCAGAAGGTACACTTCACCAGATGTTCTTTCCCCTCACAAATGGGGAATAATGAATGAAAGTTTCCAAACCTTTCCACACAGCTTTGACCAGTCGAGCTGTTTTTACAGCTCGACTGGTCATGACTCCTCTCCAGTGTCCCCTCAAAAATCTATATCGCTTTACACGGAATGCTTAAGAAGTGCTTAAGCAAAGTCTTAAAAGGAGTTTTCTATTGTATCAGTCAGGTCTGCTTCATTTATTTATTTATTTTGAGATCTGCAGCTAAGCAACTCTAATTATTTCCAATGCATCTATTAGTATTTACTTTTTCATGACTTTTTCATGTATAATATATATTTCAAACAAGTTCAGTGACCTACATTTCCCACACAAATAGTTTTTATTGTTTAGCCTACTATTAAATACAAAATAGGAACAGCTGCCTAACAATTTTATGTTATACTGCAGAGAGGGTTCATCTAAAGATATTTTTGCAATGTAATATTTTTACCGTTGTTGATGTCATTTGTCTTTTCCACAGAATAAAAAAAAATAGAAAGTAAAATTAAATTTGCAAATGCACAGTGTTCAGAATCAGAATAAATAGTGAGTGCCTGTGCCAAGGCTCTTTCCCACTTCCTGTTCCCTGTAACCAATATTAAAATAAACAGTGGTGCGTATAAACAGTGGCTAAGCCAACATATCTTTAGAATAAGCATATTAAAAACCTGCATTTTGTTAAACCTTTTACCCAATGTCATTTTGTCTGTTATTTTGAGTCCAAATCCAGCAGTTACACAACATCCTGCCATGGTGCGCTCAGAAAATGTCGCAGAAGATTTGGCATGTCACAAATCACATTTATGGTTTTGTTTGGTTTGTGTCCTTGTCTAAGTTCATACGAATGCACTGGTGATATTTGGAGCTAATGCTGAACTAATGTGGCCAGCAGCAAAGTGAGTGTTTGATTTATTACATAATCTACATGAGTCAGCTGGTGTTATACTGAGGAGATAATCCAAGTGGATAAATGTGTTCAAGCTGGTGGCTGATCTTCTTCTTCATGGCTGCAGGTCCCCAGTAGGCAATAATGCACCAACTCAAGTACTGCCTACTGACGCAGTCCTGCTAAAAGCTATCAGAATACTAAAAGGGATACAAGTATTAATAGCAAGGCTACTAACATTAGTTTGGTTTTGTTTGTGTATACACCAAACTGATCATGATGGTTAATTTAGTGCTTCCTCTTGACAGCCACATGAACGTACAATAGTTTGATGTGGTTTCATTTTTTACTTGTATCAGCTTAGCATAGGTCTTAAAGCAAAAGATTGAGAAGGTTTTCATGTAATTGTATAAAAACATCCCAACAAACAGGGAGAAAAACAAAAATAAGCGAACATGATCATGCACAGCTATAGCAGACAATCAGTGTTTTTCATCAAATGTGGTACACTGGAGTTTTTGGCAATATATGGATAAGTCAAGCTCAGCGAAAGCACTTGCATAAACTCACACTGCTTCTCTCGTATCTAGAGTCTAGGTTCTCAAAGTGCAACCTGCAGAGAAATGGTGCATCATATCTTGAGGCACATGGCAAGTCTACATAGCCTTCATCTACACTTAATGGCATATTAAAATAACACAGCACCTAGTAACACCTGTTGCAGGGGAGACTCCATTCATTGAGGAGCAGCAAAGAAAGATGTCGGATAAAGAAAAGAGCATCAGGTGAAAGAAGTTATGCCCAAGAGAGAAGCTGTGTCTACTGGCTGGAAGTTTTTTTTCTTTAAAAAAAAAGTGAAAACATGTTTCTGGAGGCTAATGGTGTTTTTCAGAGTACACAACAATTTGAGCCACAAAGTTCTGAAGGATAAATACAAACAGAGGTTGTTTTAAAGCTACACAACAGACAGCTTCGCGCTAACAAAGAGCGGGAATGTGGACTTGCAGTTCACAGGATGCGCAGATAAAACATGGAAATACAATAAACACAAATCTATAGCTGTCCTATAGTGACTTCCTGTATGTCAAATATTGAAGTGTGAAAATAAACAAATAAATAAAAATGGACTCTCAGACTTCATATATTGCTGTGTTATTTAGATTTTGTCTAAATAAACATGTTTCTGTACTACTAACAATATAATACACATATATATATATATATATATATATATATATATATATATATATATATATAGAGAGAGAGAGAGAGAAAATGCCCAGGCATGGATTAATGTTATGATGTTTGCATTTCATTTGTGCTCTGATCACTCATACTGGCGCCCTCAGTTGGCACTCATTCATCAAAACCTTGAAAACCTTGGACCAGGTTCCATTAAGACTTTAGAATTGCTGTTATAATTCAGACATTGATTTTTCTTTTTCTTTTATGAACACATTTAAATGAGTAAAAGTAGGCTTTACTCCTCTATTTGGTGCCAATATCTATTAATACATACATATGAGGACATTTTCTCAATTAAACGCGATCTAGACAGCGCTCGTTCCTAGGTTTGCCGTAACCATGTTTTGCATCTCAAGTATCTTTCTCTGTATGACTGTTCTCTGCATCTGAAAACAAGCATTTGTAATGCAGATGTTGCCTTGTTTATTCCGTCTGTCAAACACACTCATGAGAAGAGGATGAGATTTACCCTAAGTCAAACTTTAACTTATCACTCCATCACTGGCTAAAAATCCAACAGAAAATAAGGGACGATAAACGCTACACAAATGTATCGTCAAATATAATAATCCAGACAAGAAGAAACAAAAAGAGTGTCACAACTGCTAAGATCCTAAAATCGTCCCTGTTATGGATTTGAGTGTATAAATAGATTATTGGGAAAATCAGGGAATCTTTTTTTCCACATCCTCTCTCCCAAAAGAAAAAAAAAATACAACACACACACACACAATGCACATTTAGTCACAGCATTAATTATCAGTTGTCCTAATTGGGCCCTGTGTCCAACTAATTAGTTTGAAGGAATGGATTTTACAGCAGTCAGTGAGTGGGAGGGTCATGTGAGGATCTGCAAATTAGGTCTGGGGTCTTGGACTAGATCCCAGAATGTATCATGACAAGATGAAAGAGATACAGTAGCTCTCTAATAATCTTTGCACCATTACTAACTCTGGTCCTTCCCCTCTCCCTCATTTGAAATCCTGTACCGTACATCATTTCGGTGTCAGGTGAAGAGCAGTTACATAAGCAGATGTGGCCTGACCAACATGAAATCTAATGTCCATTGCATCACTAGAAATGAAGAAGTTTGTTTCTCAGGGGGAGAGCTGGATAGACCTGAGGAGAAAAATTGAATATGTATTTCAGAAAGAAGCTATTTTACTTAAAACAAATTTACAAAAAATGTTTTACTTTTTCGAATTTCACAACTGAAAATCAATGTTCATCTCTACAAAAGGTAGCAAAAGATAACAGCTTGTACAATACAGATAAAACTAGGCATGTACTTCCATAAAAAGCAAGATTAAATCTAGTCAGTGATTATAATCTAGCACTTAGGTATCTTAAAGCTGCAGTGTCCCGATAGCATCACCTTTGGCCTTTAGATAAGACCGAAGATCTGATAGTCTAACTGTGTTACAGGATTCTGAAAAAGATTAAATGGATTTAAAAGCCTGCAAATATATGCAGGGGACTTAACCCCAGTTTCAGTGGAAATTCACTACATATCAGGGTTTTAAAATTGTCTCAATTAGAATGCAATAAAGGAAAATCGACAGAAGGTTTAAAATAGGGATCAAGGAAAAATAAAAACTTATTCATAAAGTAAGTATTAACCTAAAGTAACCAATACTTCCTGACTGATTTCTGTAGTCTAGTGCTGTGCAGTGAATTGTATGAGAGCCATAATGGATGGAAGTTTTATGACCAGAGGAAAGAGGAAGCACTTACAGATGCAGTTAAGAATAATATAATGTAGAACTTAGTTTTGACAAAAGATCTGTATCCTTAACAGCAACAATAAAATTTATGATATTAAGAAAAAATGAGTTATCCTTATCCGCTACTGAGGGGAAAAAAGAGTTTCTGAGACCTATAACTTATCGGTGTTATAAGTTATCGGTCTCTTTCCTACCTAAAAGTAAGATAAACAAGATTTCTGCCTTCTGGAGGCTTTGGAGTAGCAGATCTATAATGGCTGTTTTTATGTGGTATATATTTACTAATTTTAATAAATTAAGAATTCCTATTTACTATATATTTGACTAATGAGTTAATATGAATATTTACTTAGCTTTCATTATTTTGTTGAGATATAAAACATTTTATACATTAGTCAGAATTTTTTTTTTAAACTTTCAACTTTATTTTTTGATTGGATTGATTAGCAAAATGCAAAACACCCACACATTAATGTTTTGGGGTTTTTTTTGTAATCCATTTTCAAGGAAATACAAATTAAAACAAACAGGGGGAATAGTTGAGAATGCCCAAACAGAGTTTTGAGTTCTCTCTCGGATAAACTTCAACTACATTAGAGTTCAAGTGCAACAAGCTTAAACGCTGTAATAAAACATACCTGAGGGAAGAAACATATTGCACTGCTCTTAATGTTGGTGAAAGATGGATAGGGGCAAAAAGGAGGCAAAATTGAAAGTAACAGCAGTAAGCAAGGCCAGCGTAATGACAGTAAGCCCATACTTCTGACCTTACCCGACTGTCCCACCTACTCTGTCCATCACCAATGGGACTAACGGATGGGTGAGTCAGTTGGCCAGGCTGTGGATGGTAAACAGGGGTGACAGCTGATCTGGCAGCACTTAATGGCAATGATGGAGGAAGATATGAAAATGGGGTGGGGTCATCCAGAGGTAGATTTTCTAACACTTGGAGTTTGTCAGTGAGCCACAGGTTGTCAGTGAAGTGGGACATGTTCTTGAATGACAACAGTCTCTGGCTCCAGTGTAGCAGAGACATGACTAAGACCCGTAGTCCTACTGCTGCAGACATAGAATACCAGAACAGAAGGAGATGGCACGCTGTCTTCACAGAAAAATATTGGCAGGGTCAGCAAAGGGTTTAAGAAGACATTTAAGTTTTATATACTACTACTTTTGTTAAAGGTGTGGCTCTAGAAAAAAAAAATCTACTCCAGCACTCATCTTTTTCAGCTAACGGTAAATATTTAGATGATAGCTACATAGTAACAATATTTTACAATTCTTCAGCCTGGAAGAGTGCAGCTTACTGCGCCGCATATTTGTTCTTATGTCAAAGAAGGAGGTGGTGTCTTTGTCTCTGCTTGCCTTTCTGTAAAAGTCACTGCACACCACTGCTGTGCAGCATATGTTACTCCCCTGTTTCATAAATAATGTTTACCACCCAGATACTGCAGCAACACCGACAGGACACACCCACCCCTCATTTACTAGTTATGTTTTATATATTCTAACTGATTCATTGCCTTTTAATTCATTAGTTGTTATCAAAAACATTTTCTAAAAGCCACGTGATGTGGAGGGTCGAGCTGTCACTTTATAGAGTAAAAAATCTGTTTAAAATTGTATAAATACATTTGTGTATTATAAATACACTATTTTAACCAGTCAACTTGACAACAGACTCTTAAAATTGTTTTAAGTTTATTTAAACATTTATCTAACCTGCGATTTTTTTTAGATACATTTTGTCATGTGGTTCTTGGGTTCAAATTTTTTCAGAAGTTAAATGCTGTCTGACTTTATTTTTTTAATTTAGTTTTTTTATTATTATTTTTGAGGATTTTTTCCTCCAGTGCATTAGTCGGAGCACTGGCATACTATTGTGAAAAAATAGCAAATTCAGAGATCCTCTGTGGGGGACAAGAGCAAAAACACTTTTCCTTGGACAAAGTGCTGATGCCGCCATGAACGCTCACCTAGCTATTCCTTGGGGGCTCATTCAGTAAAAGGAATTTGCAGATTTAACTGAAATACTCATAAATACTCACTACATCCCAATACACTTATCTTCGCTAATTTCACAAAATGAACAAGTGCTGATGGAAGCTATTTTGGAGATCCATAAAATTTGTTGCGGTCCAACCCACACATGCGTTACATCACTTGACAAATTAGGGGAACCGATTTGAAGTTTCTGTACTTTGAACTAAAAAGGACTTATCAGTAGCCGTCTGTACACATTTGCTGGAATCTGTGCTCAGCACCCACTAAACCAATTTGTTAGATGATATTTGCTCTGCGCTTAAGTGTGTTGTGCCGGTGTGTGTGGTTGTGTTTTTGTCCTCCAGGTGTAACCCAGTTTCTAATTGAGGAGCTCTTTGTTTACACCTGCAGAACTGGGGCAGTCTCCAGATAACTTAAACTAATCAATTAGCAAAGATAGCACAGGAAAACACTGCCAGCAGAGCTCTCAGGACTGTTTCCACTTTCCAAAATACTTCATAAAAAACAGGAATAAGAAAGAAAGAAGAAAATCAACAAAGTTTCACCACGTGGTTGATTTTTGTGACACCTCTTTTTTTAGCCACAGCTGTACACGAGGAAATGTCCGTTGGTTCAGCACTTTCGTCCAGACTGCAATTTCACAACAGCTAGATGGATTGCCATGACATTTAGCACCGACATTGCAATGTTCCTGGAGGATAAATTGTTCCGATTTTGGTGATCCCTGTCTTTTCTTTTAGTGCCACCATGTAGATCACTGTGTGTGTGTGTGGTTGTGTGTGTGTGTACATATATATATATATATATGCACATACAATTTTTTTTAATTATTTTTTTTCATTGTGGGGGTGAGGGTGAAATACAGATATCCATGGTGCACAGAGGATGAATCCTAATGACTTTGGTGATCCTCCCCTGACATTTCCTCTAATGCCAGCATGTGGTTGACATTTGTGGGCTTGTTCAAAACAACCACTGGGCAGGCGTGATTAATTTTCATTAAGAAATGGCTGATTTTCAAAAACTGTATCATACATGAAAAGTAGAAGGTTGGAGGCACTCGTAATTACTCGTGCTGATACATGAAATCTCATCATACGCTTAGTACACAAGCTCCTGCTGTATGCCCTATCCCACCCACCCACTTTAGAAAACATATATCCATGCTCGTGCTATTCCTGTGCCACCCATGGGATCTCAATCCCATTTCAGCCCTCTAACTGTGGTGAGTGTTTCTGCACAGGTCATTAAACTGTTAGTGCCTCACACCCACTCATTTATGCACATTTACAGACTGATCTGTATATCCACAGTCTTTTACAGCTGGCTTTACAGGGGTCAGCTTAACTATTTGAAGCAGAAAGCAGTGTTCATCTTTGTTCACAATCCAAATTTACTTCTCAGATTATCACGCTAGAACTTCAAGGATAGACTTTGGCACACAGCTATAGTCCTCCAGCATTATATATGCCTAACATTAACACCTAACTCAAAGAGTGGGAGGCAGACTTCTCAATCACTTTCTGACACCACAAAACAATCTACCAGCCTTGCTGGAGTGGGGAAGTGGGGACACAAAAGGTCAAGTTCTTTGGTCATTATGCCAGAGAAATCTGTTTATCCATCTCTGTCTAGGTGCAGTGGACGTTCAGTTGTTGTCTATCAAATTCAATTTCAAGAGAGTAAGATGCTGCCACGGCATTCAGGTCGAAGCAATTTCCTCAGCAATAAATCTCATATAACCAACCACAGTGTGTTTAAAAGCTCTCTACTAGCTAATAATGATGCAGTTTTCCTTTCCATACTCTTGTTTGGGTTGATACTTGCAGCTCTACTCCACCTTACTGAATACTCCAAAATCAATCAGTCCTACGAGATGTCTTGTTACTGTTTGCCCATTAAAGGCAGACAGTGTTCAATGAAATCTATCAACAAAAGAGGTCATGTCTGCAAAACTATGGCTTATTCTCCACGGGCTCACAGAGGAGCTCTTCACGGTGTCAGCACTTTCAGTATAACAGGACAGCAAAGCTTGTCAGATTTGCCATTTAGGCTAATCTTTGTAGCCAACTATTCAAACAGGAAATCATTATGACAGACTGACTGAAATGTCAGATTTACACAGAAGGGAAAGGGAGAAATTGCCCAAATGCAAATTACTTTAAGGGTGGTGAATGTGACAGTGAGTTTAAGTAAGCTTTAAAATATGGATTTACCACAGGTACCACAGAACTTTTTTTTCAAGGATTCCATATCATCAGAAAGATAATTAAGAGAAAGTTTAATTTTGCCAATTGGAGCCCAAAGACTAAATAAAAATATGGAAAAGAAAAAATAAACAGTAAGAGAGAGTAGGAAGTTGGAATACTGATTATCAACATGTTTACTCTTATGTGCCTTGAGCCTGCATTTAATTTAAAGGATGCAGCGGACAGAAATGACTCGATTGGGAAATCAATCTGCAAATCGTTTGCAAAGGCCATATCAGATAAATCCCCCTATTTCTGGCATTACATTTTGGAAATACACTTAACTAATGTACTAAATTATTCGTATCTTGAATGTAATGATGTTACTGAGGGTGGGGAAAAGAAATTAACTGAAGTACTGAATACTGATCTGTTATCTGATTATGTAAAGTTAATTCTATGAAGAAGAAAATTGAGAAAAAAAGAGCAAACAAAAGTTTTTATAATCCTTTCAAATAAAACAAAAGTTTTTAACTGTACCGAAAGTAGTCTTGGTTATGTGATATTGTAAATTCTAGAGCTTAAAACTGTGGAATATAGTTTTTAGTGTGCTTTATTTTTGATATGTGTCTATCAGATGATTTAAACGAGAAAGAAACTCACAGAGAGACTGACTTTCAAAGCAAGTATGCTTGGGCTTTTTTCATTTATCATTACTCTTTGTCCTACTTTCCAACTTTCATCTTTTCCCTTTTTTTTTTGTTTTCTTTTGTTTTTGCTGCTTCTCTTATTTAAAAAAAAATGAGAACAAGGGATGCAAGGAAAAGACAAGAAAACAATAGAATAGAGAAAGTATGTCCATGCCTCAGCAAAGTTAGCAGCTGCACAGTTGTGACAGTGTAGAAGTCTACTAGGCCACAGTTAATTTTAGATTTATTAGTGTGTATTGTCCCTCAAAAATGAGGCTAATTCTCAAACAAACTGACTGGAAGTAAATACAGCTTCTTAAAACTTCAAATACTTGATGAATGAACCAGATACTACTTAGTTAATAAGGGCTTGACATTGCTTGAGTAAAATCTGGCCAATTTATTATTATTAATATTACTTAGATAGAGTGGTACTTTGGTGCAGTGGTTCCTAATGTCACCTCACAACAAAAATGTTAGTTTCAAACCTTCTGTCTTATTGGAGCCTTTTGGCGTGAGGTGGCGTATTATCCCCGCACCTGCATGGGTATAATGATGCAAGAATATGTGACTGTCTGTTCCAATTTCAGGTTGTGAAGAGATTTTGAAGTGTTTATACATACATAAAATATCTGTGTGACTGCTCCAGCATTGCCAGAACAGAAGACACAGGGGTCAACATTACAATTAAAACTGGCTGGATAAGTAGGAGTTTTTAGTTTTGTATTGCATTCTTGCAGCTTTGGGAGTCACCGGGCGGCATTAAGTGCTGTTATTCATTATTGCTAAAAGTCATAAACAGCATGCCCTTGCTAATATGACTTAATTTCAAGTGTTTATGCATTTAGACTTTGGTTCATCTAAGTTAAAGCTGTGTTGTGGAAAATGAATATATGATTGATATGCCCACAGTCTATGCTGTAAAAAAAAGTATGTGTGTGAAGCCCCAGGCGACTGACATCCTCAAACTGGAGAGAGAGAGAGAGAGAAAAACTCCATACTTCACGGTGGGAGCGACAAATGTAGAAACCATATGTTCACCTTTTCTGCATCTTACAAAAACATGGCATTTGGAACCAAAAATCTCAAATTTGGACTCATCAGACCAAAGGATGGTTTTCCACTGTTCTAACGTCCACTCCTTGTGTTCCTTGGCCCAACCCATTCTCTTCCTCTTGTTGTTCTTCCCTGCAACTTCTCTGCAGCAATTCGACCGTAAAGTCTAGATTTACGCAGTCTTTCTGAACAGTTGATGTTGAGCTGTGTGTGCTACTTGAACTCTCTGAAGCATTTAGGTGGACTCTTATCTGGGGTGCTATTAACTTCTGGTTTTTGAAGCTGGTAAATCTGTCCTGTGCAACAGAAGAAACTTTTAGTCTTCCTTTCCTGGAGTGGTCCTGATGAGAGCTACTTTAATCTTAACATTTGATGGTCTTTGCAACTGCGCTTGAGGATACTTTCAAAGTTCTTGAATTTTTTTGGACTGACTGACCTTTATTTCATAACATAATGATAGTAAACTGTCATTTCTCTTTACTTGATTGAGTTCTTGCCATAATATGAATTAGAACATTACACAAATAGGGCTATTCACTGTATACCAACTCTATCTCTACACTACACAACTGATGGTCTCAAACACTTTAAGACTAAAATCTAAAACCTAGTTTGCTTTGTATAACACTTTTTTGTTTACTAAATAATTCCATATCTATTTCTTCATAGTTTGGATGACTTTAGTAATAATCGCAAAAGACAGTTTTTAAATAATGAAAAACCACGGAATGAGAAGATTTGTCCAAACTTTTGACTGGTATTGTGTGTGTGTGTGTGTGTGTGTGTGTGTGTGCACGAGTGTAAAGTTTCTCTCTCTTTTTATACTCATGACAGAGAGAGTGAGATGTCAATGTGAACCACACCTGGTAAAACAGAGTTCTCAGAAGACTTGAGATCAATAAAGTTAGAAAGTATTCTCAAATATCCATCAATCCACAGTTACATACAAGTTTTAATTGAGATATCTTGAAGATATTCTGCCCAGAAATAGACCACCCGCTATAGGTAGCACAATGCTGTACAAGGTTAAACAAAAGAGTACAGTCCCAGTAGTGTTGTAGAGTGTCAATGCGGGGAGGCTGTGGATACTCTACCCTAAAGGGAAACTGTTTTTAATGGACTGATAAAACCGAGGCTGAATGCAGCTTTAAAACCTCACCCATTTGGAGCTGCTTTCTTGCCTCTGGGCCTGGACAGTTTGCCGTCATCTAAATCACAAGTTTATCAAGACATCATACAGAATGATGTCAGAGTGTCTGCCCCTGGGCTGAACCTCTGTATTATTTGTTTTTTGCAGCATGACAAGGACTCTAAACACTATGGTTAAAAAAAAAGTCTTAAAAAAAGCCCAGAAATGCAACAGAAATACTCTAGGGAGTGAAAAGAAGCATTCGTATGGCCAAGCTGAAGTCATTCTGAAAGGAAGAAAGTGCCAACATTTCTCTTGAACATTGTATTTTGTTTTAGGTTACTAACAGCTCTGACCATTTAGTAAACCAGCCGTTCACACACTTTCCCACAGAACTGTGGGTATTTATTTTTTTCATTTAAGAAGAACATAAATGATTACAACTGTGTGATATTAATTTAGAAACGTCATTTCTGTCTATACCTGTGTCTCTGATGAGCCTCTGCCATGGAATTTAATGATCTTGTATTTACATCTGTAGCAAACCCAGTTCCTCTGTTTTTTTCACAACAATAGTCCAGGAAAGAATATTGGATTATGGGATGCATTATGAAGTCAAAAACTCTATTGATTCATATATAGGGTAAGCCAGCATCAAATCGAGGTTACAAATAGTAAGTGAATTGATTGCTAGACTTTTTACTGGGTTCCTTGGAGTGAATGTGCCTTACTGATAGATTGCCTATGCAAATAAAGTGCACTACTAAAATGAGCATGCATGACATTTCAAAGTTACCCAATGGAGCACACTTGGAATCGTCCTTGTGTTGTGTGCACTTGGCACGACACGAGGACACTTGCAACCGTCCTTCTGCTGTGTGCACTTGAAACAATACACACAAGAATAGCTCCTTTGAAAAGAACATGATAATAAGCAACCACTTCTACATAGTTTGAGTAGGGTTACGGTGCATTCAGTGAGTAGACAAGAGCAAACACATTAAGATGACCGGCATTGGAGTGTCACAGGTAGTGGCATATATGAAAATGACACAATATGCATATAGCTCACAAATTGGCTGCAATCATGATTGGTCTGTTACAGAAGTTGTAAACATGTCCCTTCTTACCAGAACATGCACTTGAGTAATAATAATAAAAGCAGCAGCTTCTTAGAGACCATGCATGACATGCTGACTCCTACCGCACAACACAAACAAGACAGTTGTTGGGGTTGAAATTGAAAGATAAAAACAAACAAACAAATAAATCATATTTTTCGCACTGTTAAGAAAATTCAGGACGATTTTGAAAAACTAGAATAAAGTATCGAAGAGTAGGTTTGAAACAGTTTGGTCCATATTGACATAATAGTGTCATATGGTTGCTGCAGATTTGTTGGCTACACATCTGAAGCGCACATCTCCTGTTCCACCACATCCCAGAGGCGCTCTATTGACATCTGGTGACTGTGCGGGCCATTTGAGTACTGCAAACTCAGTGTCATTTCAAGAAACCAGTTTGAAATTATGTGAGCTTTGTGACATGACAAGATAGATAGGTTGTGGTCATAAAGGGATGGAGATGATGAACAAAAGTACTTAGGTAGGCTGTGGTGTTTAAATGATGCTCAGTTGGTACTAAGGGCCCCAAAGTCTTCCAAGAAAATGTCCCCACTGCATTACATCAGCAGCTTGAACCTGTGATACATGGCGAGATGGACCCATGCTTTTATATTGTTTATGCCAAATTGTGACCCTACCATTCAAAGGTCACATCCAGAATCAGCTAGGCAATGTTTTGTCAATCTTCTTCTTAGAAACTGATTATTTGAGTTAAGGGCTCGACACACGGGGAGCGACAAATGACAGCGACAAATGGGTCGCATCGCCACTGGGGTGAAACCGAACACACGGGAGGCGATGGCGACGGCAGCGATGCGAATTGCGCTCTTGCGTCACTCGCATCGCTTGTCTCCAAGAAATTTGATTGGCTATGAAATTGGAGGGATTTTGACATTTTCAAAGCAGTCCGCGTCAGATAATAAAGATGAAGTGTCACAAGATTTTACTGGAACTGACAGAAATCTTCATGTTAAGTCTCCTCTATGAAAAAAACAAACAAAAAAACCCAACCTTGGATTCATCCAATATTACGGACAAGGAAACAGCATGGTGAATATCATCATGCCTATGCGTATCTTTGTAATCATTGCGTGAAGTGTCATACAATATTGGAAAGTCGGACACGGCTAAAATGATACTTTCCTCCATCTTTAAAGTTGTTGCAGACTGCAGCGTATCGCATACTCTCCGCTCATTGGTCCGTGAAGTTGTCAGTCAATGAAACACCTCGCTGATTGGTTTAACTGCCAGCGACAGCGACAAAAGTAG